>JAOTQE010145856.1:0-11477 GCA_025631205.1 Nesometra sesokonis | reverse complement strand
GTCTGTCTACCTATTTGTTTCCTTCCGTGAGTAAAATCCTGGATACACCCCTGGTGTAAAAGTCCCCTGGACCCCCCCTTTTGAAAATTCTGGATCTGCCCCTGAAACACAAGTATAGTATTTTTCTATAAATTTTTAGAGTGACCATTGATTTTTCACTATTTAAAATACCCCTCTTTCAGACAATTTGTATGTAAAAGAATAGAGATTCTATCTTGTAATTTGAACTATCCCCACTTAGCAATTTTCATCGATTTCACCAATAATTATAGGTAAAATGAATAGTAAAAATTAAAAAAACAGGGCTGAATATACTTTTTATGATAAACTAAAGCATACAGTATAAGGAAGATAATTTTTTTGGGTGAACCTGCCCTTCAAGAGAAGCATAAAGTCCATGGTGCACAGTTATTTGTGTCTGAACTAGCTGGCGATTAGCGCAAGTCACTATAAATCCAGAGAATGACTTTGACTTTCTGCAAATCCCTTGTACTACTAAGCTATGGAGCTATGGCTCATACACCTGAATGATTTTGACCTTGTTTCATTCATTGACTAATCGAACTTCACATCGATTTGCATTGACAAATCAATTACAGATGATTGGTCACTTTAAAAACCACTGGTGGCAATTCAGGCACGGATCCAAGTGGGGGGCCCAACAGACCCTGCTCCCCCCCCCCTCCTTTTGAAACCAAAAATGTATTTTTTTGCACAATTTTGAATAAAACGGGCAACCACGCCCACCCGAATCTGGAAGTGGGCCCCACTTTCAGTGGATCCTTGATCCGCCCCTGGCAATTCTACAAAATCTTAAGATTTACAGTGTACACTACACCTTGTATCTAAACACCCTGGTCATTTGCAGATTTGCTTACGCCTTGTCTAGGCCTACACTATGCTCAGATTATGCTATGAATTTGAACATACCAAAAATCGCTTTTTTTTTAATACTGTCACATAAGCCTTTAAGAATGTATATTATACTGTGTGCATTATATGGCAGGGGATTTAAGGGGGTTGGACGGGCTCCAACACCCCCTCCCCACTTTCGGCAAGTAAAATATATCAATATTATTAACATTGTCTATAAAACGAAAAATATTCAACAATCATAAGACAAGAATTGATCCCTTAACAGGACCCTGAGTCCATTTCCGGGCATCTAAAGCCCAGAATTTCCTGTGGGAGCCTGCCCTGGACGCATCCAACCATGTATGGGTCTTACTTAATACCACCTAAGAACTAATGGAATCTAATCCGACTATAACTATGTCATACTGTCTTTTTGATGAAACATTAGGGCAAAGGCCTGTTTGTAACATAGCTTGTGCATTTCATCCATTAAACTCTTCACAAAAGACTACTGTAATTACTTTATCTCCCACTACTGTCAAACTATCACCAGATTACAAGTTGTAATCTGGTAACTGCCTAATCAACACCAAAAGCACCTCATTGAAATCCAAGTTTTTTGGACTTAATAGTTTAATCTTGATGTATTACACTGGCATATTTTAGTCCAATCCATTTTAATTCAGTGTTACTTTCTAAACTAACAATGAATTTGATAGGTATTTCTGTTTATACTATATAAATTCATTTTTTAAGGATTGTTTTAAAAAATTCACATGTGATTTTAAAGTAGGTATTTATATTTACTTTATATTTACTGCTTTACTCAAAGGATAGGGTAGGTAGATTTCTTTATCTATTGTTTTTATTAACTATTTTATACTTACTGTACTATTTTAATATGCACTGTTAAGTATTGTCTGATGTACATAACTGTTAAAAAAAACCTGAAATCCAATAAATATTGAATAGTGGAGCTGTTTCCTAGTTGAGTTTTATTAAATCCATAGACGATTTTTGTTTCCGCAAACATGCACAGTCTGACATTATTCTGAGTTGTCCTACACTAAAGGTTGATAATTAGCATCAAACATGGTGTAAATGGAAGTCATTTTCAAGCTAGATATTCAGTAAAATATCCCAAAACTGTCTACTGGCGGACAAAATTTTATTCTTTTTTTTTAATGATACAAAGAATAACACATTAATTTTAAATACAAATGTGTCTTTCTGGTGCCGATTGGGCAGTACACCAGGAGACAATCCCCTATTCTTTTCTTAAAGCTGTATTGTGTTTTTTAATGTGTACATGAGCCATGTTGTACATGGGCCATGTTGTACATGGGACCAACATCTTAATGTCTCATCCAAAGATATTGTGCTATTAACTTGTATTTCATAGTTTTAATCCAAAGCCTTTCATCTCAGTATATTTGTTTATACTGGATTCATACATTCTTGTTCATTGATTGAGTTCAGTGCAGCGCTGAACACTGCGGTCGCAACCGGTACCAGTACCGGGTCACATGAGATAGCGCCATCTGGTGTTGAAGTTGGGACAGAATCCGTAATAGTCTTTTACTATTTACGGATCCGTAAACATTACTTTGGTGGTTGGATTATGTTTGATCCTGAGACACGCTTTTAACCAATCAGTGAACAAGAATAAATCAATCCTGTATATAATGATTGATATACTCCCCCATAAATCTGCCACTGATATTAACAATTCAATGGATGGTCAGTTGTAGGAGAAATTTAATATGGAATCCTTACCTACATACCCTGTTAAAACTAGTATTCATTTTATTAATTTTAATTCCATATTGTATATAGATTCCGTTGTCGCAAAATATAAAAAATGAAGTTATTATTGAAACCATGTTCCACTTGTTGTACTGTAAGCTTGAAAGTGAGAAAGTTTGTAATTATAAAATTTAAATAATAAACTTAGCAAAACAACAGAAGTCTCATTTTTATAAAATTATGACTTTCTGTCTATTTTTGTGGATATCTCAAGATGACCAGTCGTACAACATGACTCATTTTGTCACAATACCTCACAATTTTCCAAACAGTACACTGTACTTTTTGGAAAACATATTTTATTTGATTTTAATTTTATTTGTTAATATACCAACAACATTTTGTTTGTCTTAATATAAAGTACACAGGGATCCCAACTTGTAAAATAAATATTCTTGGAGATTTTCTCATGGTCTTCTGACCACCATTTGTAGTGCTATAGTACCCTTCCAAAATGTATGTACACATTTCCTTATTTAAAATCTGAGCACTTTACTTATCATGAAAAAATAGTTTTTGACATCTTACGTCACTGTTAAAATATGCCATTACTGTTTACAAAAAACTACTAAACTTCATCGCTGCTTATTGTTAACCTGCAAGTTGTTTAGAAATACCCTTTGAAAAAAATAACACCCTCTGACTAGGTAGATCTACCATGTTAAATTACTAGGAAGATCTACCTAGTACCACAGAGAACTACCTAGTAAGGTAGTATATAATTACCCTGTCTGTTGATGTTATTAATGCCTTAAGGGGTTTTCTAGACAATGGCTGCATTTTCCTATGTATACATTTAGAGCATTACTGACTACTGTATATCCGTGGTAGTATCACTTGATATGGTAGTTTTTATAGGGTTAACCCTGTTAACTACCTATATCTACCTTTTTACTAGCATTATCTACCATGTTAACAGAGTTATTTTTTTCAAAGGGTAATGTCAGTGAGTCAAATTATGAAACTTTAAAAAATCCTAGAAAATTTCCTGGATAAAACTAAATTCAAGTAGAATTGTGTTTAATTCTGGGAGTCTAGGAGATGTTCCAAAATTCCTTGAGACTCCATGACAATCCTGGAGACTTTGAGTTCTCTGTGTCCAGCAGCTCTATACTTGACGCCCTATCAATCACTTTGTCGGTGTTCATTACATTTAAGGTGCTGGTTTTTTTTTTAGCTATAATTTGTTTTTCATTTCAGAGGTGTATATGGACATTTTATGGGTGAGCTTCCATGGGCAAGTTGTGACGAAAGGGTACAGGCAGACATGGCCAGGCTAGTAGGTAATGTATCAAAAACCAAATGGTTTGGCAAATCTTTTGTATCCATTTCAATCCATTTTAACAGTCATGGCAAAGGCTGATTACTGTAAATGTGCATTCTGTCTTTAATAGACTTTTTTTTATTGAATTTTAAAACTTTTTAACACCTTTACCACAAAACACAGAGATACATCCATGTTTCATAGTACAACACTTGACTGCCAAACACAAAGATTTCTGTGTTTCAAATTATTATGAAATCCAATAGATAGACTGACATGTGCTAATTTGAAAACCGTTTAGTCTTTACCGTGTTTCTCCCAAGTATTGTTTAGCCATCAATTTTTAACAGTAAAAATATACAAGAGATCAGTAAAAATTCAATGTCAATCGGGGCAATAATTCAGGGCCAAAATCAACCCAAAAGCCATAACCGACAAGCTGTGTTTATTTCACATTTTTACATTATTTTAAATTTTCCAATTGGGAGAGCACTGTAAACCATATTTTAAAGCAGTGTCCTGTATGATAAAAAAAATGTGAATTCGCACAGCCTAGCCATATTTGATTGGTATAATACTGTAGCTAGGCTGGGGTCTAAATCGCACAGTCTAGTCAAGTTTTATTGGTATAATATTGTGGCTAGACTGGGGTCTAAATCGCACAGCGTAGCCGAGTTTGATTGGTATAATACTGTGACTAGGCTGGGGTCTAAATCGCACAGCCTAGTCGAGTTTGATTGGTATAATACTGTGGCTAGGCTGGGGTCTAAATCGCACAGCCTAGTCGAGTTTGATTGTTATAATACTGTGGCTAGGCTGGGGTCTAAATCACACAGCTTAGCCAAGTTTGATTGGCATAATACTGTGGCTAGGCTGGGGTAAATCGCACAGCATAGGTTGGTTGGTGTAATCTTTTGATTGAAGTCTAAACTGTACAGAATCTTGTGAAAGGATGTCTTCAGATGATGCAAAATTCATAATTTATAATGTAGAAAATCTAATATAAATCTAGTACTATTGTTTCAAACCCATCTCATTCAAAGTGTTAACATCCCTCATTCTTTCATATTTTGGCACATGCAATAATGTTACACTATTACAGTATAATATATTCATGTTTTCTCAATGTATTGACATAAATACAATAATGTTTCACTGCTTAATATTGTACCTTAAAGGCACATTCCTTCAAAAAATTCACCAACAAAATTTTGAAATTTACCTGTTTATTATTTCTAAAATAATAAACATGGATAGTTAAATGCATACAGTACCTCTAAATTTTTCTTGTAGAAAGATGACGGTTTTTAACTATTTTAGACTGTCTACAGTAGGCAATTTCCATTGCTGTGCTAGTGGGTTGTAAATTGTATCTGCGTGGATGTCATCCAGGCTATTCTCACCGCAGGCAGCGCCATTTTGTATTCTTCCCCACCACCGCCTCCCCATCGGTAATTTCTCCACCTCAGAAAGTGCCGCTGCAGTTGTGAACATCATACAAGTTTTAGATTCCACCTTATATTGTACTCGGTTAAAGTATACCAAAAACTCTATATTTTGTTTTTAAAGGGTAAGTGCGGGATTAAAATTTCTATGGATAAATTTATACTATAATTAGTGATGACCAAACTGACAAAATTTCAAACCATTTGGACAATGCAATAATGAAAGAAACCACTTTCAAAATTGCGTCCCAACTCAAAAGTGGGTCTACTACTCAAATTACACTGTGTTAAAGAATAGGAAAACTGCAGATTTTGAAAGGGTGGTGTTCCGAAACCGAATAAAAAATAACTTTAAAAATTACCTGCTCTTATGTGAATTCGAGAGATCTTTTCATATATATAAGTTATATTTGTAAAGTAATTCCAGTTTTCCCACAAAACCCTTCCAAAATATGCAATTTTTCTATTTTTTAACGCTGTGTAATTTGAGTAGTAGACCCACTTTTGAGTTGGGACCCCAATTTGGAAAGTGGTTTCTTACATTATTGCATTGTCCAAATGTTGTGAAATTTTGTCAGTTTGGTCGCAAATAATTTTTCTATAGATTTATCCAAAGAAATTTTATTCCCGCACTTACCCTTTAAACCATCAGACTCTTTTTTTTTTGTTGAGACCTCATTTGCATACATAGCTCATTTGCATACATAGCTCATTTGCATGCATACATTTATGTGGCCAGCTTATTATCATTTTCATCTCATTTTAATTCAATCATCTTAGGTGCAAAAACCAGTGAAGTTGCAGTGATGAATTCTCTTACAGTCAACCTACACTTATTAATGGTATGATTTAATAATAAATAATAATTACTATTATTTTATAGCGTACATATACAGTAATGCAAAAGGCTCTCATAGATTTGATGTTACAAGTTTAATGGTATGCTCCTCCCCTAAAGGTCGTTTTCCACTAGGCAAATTTATTTACATGAACAAAAAGCGAAAAAATTGTGCTCATGCGCAGTTAGATTTTCAACTTTGTTGGTGGATATAATTAACGTTAAATTTTCCGTATTCTGGCAAAAACTACTTGATGATCTCTGCTATGATTTACTACATGATTGAATGTGGCACAGCCAAGCCAAATGAGGCGGGCACTCACCCTGTCATGCGACAGTCTTTTGACAGTCGAACGACTAAACCGTCGCTCTGTGTGTGTGTGATTGCCAGACGTGATGACAGTCCTCTACTCGTCAACAGACATCTTTTAGTGATTTCCCTGTTGATTCACTAAAAAAACCGTTGGTCAATGAGTAGAAGACTGTCATGGCGTTTGGAAACCGCACAAACAGGGAGCAACGGTTTAGTCGTGAGACCGTTGTACGGCGCAGTGAGTGCCTGGCTTTAGTCACAAAATAAGTTTTTCACAATAAAAGCAGAAATTGTTTAAATTGTCATATTTTTCAAATTTTATTTTATTTAAAAAACAAAAATTTCAACTTTCATACTACATTAACAATTTTTAGGTAAATAATCACAAAATATTAAAAAAAAGTCATTTAAAATTATTCTGCTTAGCCAATGTATACTGATAAACAAGTTTCAAATGCAGTTTTCACAAAACTTAATTTTAAATGTTCGATCTTTGATTGTTCATAGCTTTGCAAGGAAAAATCGTATGAAAATGATTTTTTTGCATGTTAAAGAAAATACTGTACTGTAGTCTATAAAAAACTCAATTTTCAAATTTCTGACCTAAGACATTTTTTGCAAACTAGATACATTTTCTAGGTGTCTGAGAAGCCATGTTCATGAATAATCCATTGTAAACAATGATTTCTTTTAGGTTCAAGTAATATTGCCACAAGCCAAAATGTGAGTGGTGGCCTGGGTTGGGTGGGCCCCACTTCGATCTGCGCCTGTGTACATCATAGATTTAAATTTAAATTTTGTTTTAATTTAATTTTAAGGTATCGTTTTACCGGCCAACAGAGACACGTAACAAAATTTTAGTCGAATCAAAAGCTTTTCCATCAGATCAGGTAATTTATTTATTATTGGTAATTTTTAGATGCAGGAAAGTTTTTTATTTAGGTTTGAATTTTCTATCATTATGTCTGTCTGTCATGCATGTTGTTAACAAAATATTGCAGCTTTTGGTATTTTTTTCTGTGTATATTCCTTGTACCTGGCATTGTATTGTTGTCACCTTATATACCCATAAAATAAAGATTCAATTCCGTTCAATGACATGTATTTTGATAATACACCCCATTTACACTGCCAAACAAAATACAATCCCGGGACGCTCCCGCAATGATTGCGGAATGAGTTTCCTTTTACACCAGATCAGACATTGCAGGACGAATCCGCTTTACTATACCGGAGTCGGTTTACACTGCTAATGATCCGGTTTACGATTGTTTACAAATAATTTAAACTGCCCCCAAGATGTAGTTAAGAGATTTCCTCTTTATCGTCTGTTTTTATTTTCTGGTACTTCAAAACATAAACAAATCACTTTTAAAATTACCCATACAATGTAATAAAATATTCTACTATTATTAATATTTATTTTAACAGTGATTTACAAATATATAATTTGTTCTATCAAACCTACTTTTGAGTAAATCTATTACCTCAACGGATGAGGATGTAAAACCATTCTGGAACTTGAAATTGGAACCGTTTACACTGCCACTCCGGGTTCGTCCTGGGAGCGTCCCGCAAAAGATCAAAGCTGAATGCATTCCACTTTGCTGTCCCGGGACCGTCGCGTGACGATTCACCCCACAATCAAATTTTTACACTGTTTACACTACAAATCAGTCCTGCAATTGTACGTCCCGCAACGCTCAATTACGGGACGATCCCGCAATTGTCTTGGCAGTGTAAAAGGGGTAATAATGAAACACAGATACAGTATATAAACAAAATAACAATAATCGCACAAAACATAGGAATAATGGAGAAAACATCATGGGTCCTATGTAGTAGTGGAAACTTTTCTTTCTGTGACCCGGTAAGGTAAACTAAACAGTAAACTGTCCCTTTTTGCTGATTTTTACATTTTTACTACAAAGCTGCAGTGCAGCGTTGATTTGTTGTTTTCAATAAGGATAACGATTCTAAAAACAGTGTGTAGAAAGCAATAGTAAAATTCACTGTGATCTGGCTAATTATTTGCTTCTATGAAAAATCAGTGTAGCATTAAGCCCCGCTACAGATCGTACACTGGACTACGTATATTTTCTGGAGGCCCCTACTTGCACATGCGACCAAGGATCTTCACCAATTGTTTCTTGGACCATTTCCAAACTTGCCTGAAAATTTCTTCAGAATCCGTCAATTACTTTTTACCACTCATATGACAACCAGGAGCCTGATTTAATAGGCTGAACAAAAGTTTATTTCCCAATTAATCATTCATAATTAATTTGGATCAATAAATTGTGTTTTATGAAAATTAATTAATATTTAGTTTTGTCAAATGGACACTAATAGAAAGTTATTATTGTCAAATAAAGCAATCAGAATGGATAAGACAGTCCTCTGAAGGGGATGCTTGTCCATCACAGGTAATTTGCTGGTACCCATTTTATGCTGGGTAGACTAAAACAGTGAGACTAAAGTCCGCTGCCCATTGGCGGCGCTATGGGGAAAAATTTAAGGTTTCGTCAGGGAATTTGTAGGATAATGACAAGGTGCCCAACAGCCCCAAACCAAAACGGCCTAAAAAAGCACGCAAAACACGGCAAATAACATTTTTTTTATAATATAATTTTTTTTTTTTGCTTGTCAAACTGAAAACCGGACAAGCCCATCTCAGACTTGCCCTGCTGTCAGGGAATTCCTGGCGCCGCCACTGCCCAGTGTGGTCTCGAAGGCTTCATGTATTTAGTTTTGGATCATGAACCACAAACACTGCACCAATTGTTCTCAATATAATAAGCATAGGTTTAATAAATCCATTACTCTAACAGTGAAATAGCTAGAAAAATTTAAGGGTGGGTGGGCAACATTTACATGCAGGTGGTAAAATGGTTAAAAGCAATAATGTATTTTGTTGATTTTCAGAGAATCATCATCAAATGTGTTGGGCAAATTATGAAAGCCAACAAGATTCTGTTGTTAATTTTATACCCTTAATTTTATCTAACACTAGTATAATTGACAGTTCTTTTAATTGGTCTATTTTATTATTAAAAGAAACTCTTGTGATACATCATATTAAAGGGCAGGTTCACCCAAACAGATTATCTTCCTTATATGATTTAGTTTATCATAAAAAGTATATTCAGCCCTGTTTCTAAATTTCTACTATTCATTTTACCTATCATAATTATTAGTGAAATAGACGAAAATTGCTAACTGGGGGGATAGCAAGATAGAATCGCTATTTTTTTACATACAAATTGTCTGAAAGAGGGGTATTTTAAATAGATTGTGAAAAATCAACGGTCATTCTAAAAATATATAGAAAAATACTTTTTTGTGTGTTTTAACCAAAATTGTTCATTTCTGATGTTTTATATAGTGTAAAGTAGCCATTTTTATTTGATAATAAAAAATTACCCACTTTGCTATTTTGTGTGTAAAAGGATAGAGATGAAATCTAGTGTTTATTTTTATTGTATTTTTTAATACATGAAGACTCAAGGTGAAAAGAAATCATACAAATTCCCAAGTAGGGCTGAATATACTTCTTTATGATTAAATCAAACATATAATGAATAGTAATTTTGTGTGTGAACTTGCCCTTTAAGCCTGTGTTAAACTTCAGTCTAAGAACATCCATTATTATTTGATTTCTGCTCATGGCCAATCACATTTGCTGCATATTGTTCTATATTATTGTTCTATATTCTTTGTAAATATCTCATTGCATACTCTAGTGTTTTTTGTAAGTTCCTGTAAACATTTGAGGAATGACATGAAAAAACCACCAAGATGTAGAAAAATTGAAAATTGAGTTATTGTTAAAACCATATTACACTTTCCATAAACTTTAAAATGAGGGGTCAATTATCAAAATCGGACATCTATAACTGAAGTTATTGAACAAAATATACACAAATGTACTTTGTGTTTGTTTATATCTTATTTCTCAATAACTTCCTGTGTGACAACTTGGTGGGTTTGCCATGACTAGCCTCATGTATTTCCTGATTATGACTTTAATAAAAGTAAAAACATTGAGATATCATGGGCTCACTGTCCTTATTTGGAGTTGTTATTCTATGTTATTCAAACTTAATCAGTGCATTTGTTGGGATTTGACCCAGAATTGTAACCACCAAGCTAATTCCACACTTTAATATATATATATGGGGGCAAGGCATTGCAAAACCATCAATTGAAAAATGGAGTTAATACTTAAACCATATTACACTTGTTGTAAGCTATAAAATGAGGGGTCAATTATAGACAACTATAACAAAAGTTATTGAGCAAAATAGACCAAAATTTCTTATGTATTTCTTTAAATTTCCTGTTGTTTATTAGCTTATTTCTCAATAAGTTCCTGTGCAACAATTTTGTGGTTTTGCCATGCCTTGCCTACATTCCTCACATATATTTACACCTACTTATTTTTTATCATATCATGGCCAAATTGCTATTTACAAAGGTTAAATATGAAGTAATATACCAGCAAAATTAAACATCATCTATGACATAAAAAAATCTGCTTCAGTTGATGGTATCTTATTCTGTTCACTAACTGCAGTTCTTATTATTATAGCATAGTTTATAGCTATTCAAGGACTCATCAGTTTTTATTTATTTTGTTATTTTAACTTGTGTAATCTAACATTTTAAGTCTTGTAAATATTTGCACAGTATTTATAATTGAAGAAGATGACAATGGGAAGAAGAGCAGTAATTAAGTATAACAATGTTAACTGATAATCAATGAAGGCAATTTGTTTACAACCTCTTAATGATTTTTTACTTGTTTTAATGTTGATATATCTATTTACATATTGCATTTTGTATTTGTATGTATTTTTATCTATATTGAATTTGAAATGTGATAGGCAGGCGTCTTGACCCCTGATGATAAACGCCATAATTTTTGTATTATAATTTTACAATGATTTTTAATCA
>JAOTQE010145845.1:0-11477 GCA_025631205.1 Nesometra sesokonis | reverse complement strand
GAGAAAATGTCAAAAATAGTGAAAGAGTGAGATTGACTGGAAAATAGTGAGACTTCTGCCAAAATAGTGAAACTTGGAGCTCTGCACATCATATGGCAACAGTGGTTGTACCTCTTGTCAGCTAATGCAGAGTTGTGCTTTATGTCCATGGCATCTAATAGTTTTTTTAGCAAAATTAAATAAAAAAACTAAATAAATAGCATGAGTCATCTAACTTCGATTTCTACAATTTTAGAGTGTGTGTTATCTTGTTAATCTGTTGTATATCAAAGAGATTTTATGTCTGATTCCTTTGACTAAAATCAGGTTTTATATCGGTATATTATTGTGTTTGCAATTTTCAGTTGTCTTTCAATTCAAGCTACTGTGTATTAGTTATATTCCCCTGACATATTATACGCTTTAGCATTCCCAGCAGAATACCTTGGTTGTCGAAAGAGGCTAAAAAACCTGATAACATGCTTACGAGATACCTGTCAGCGAGGAAGTGCGGGCTTGGCATATCTTAGCAGCCTTACGTTGGAATTACCCAAAGGAACTCAGAGATATCATGTAATCAGGGTTGTAATACATAAGTATAACTTGATATTTTTGCAATGTAAGTAGCTGAAGCAGTGGAAAATGATTGCATTGGACATAATTGTGTATATTTATTTTAAATAATAGGCCTACATAAACTGAAGAGGATGTCCCATATGTGCAGAGTGTTGCCTGTCTTGTCTCATTTACTTTTACCACACATGTATTGAAGTTTATTTCCTTTTTTAATAATCTGTATGAAGTTATTATTTTGAAGTGTTGTTATTTTATTTTCTTTGCCAACTTTAGAATATATCTAGACTTAAGATTGAAGTATTATTTGCCTATATAAGGAAATTCAACCTTGAATAGCATTTAAAATTACAAGAAATCAAAATTTGCACTCTGCAAATAAATAATACGATATTTTAATAGGTAGATTTATTATACAAATAAACTTTATCCATGCACTCGACAATGTCTAATTCATTAATGGTTAGAGTAAACCCACCACCTTAATTGGCAGTATGCTAGAGTTGGGATTGTTTTAAATCTAGCCTTATATTAAAAGAAAAATAATTATTGTAATAAAAAAGTTAGTTAAGTGCAATTTTCCAGCACCTACTGTAGATGCCAAATTTTTACATTGGCCTGTCTCTCACATTGGCCTCAAACTACCTGTGGTATCTTATTTGGCTTGGATTGTTGTCACTGGGCTATTGTTTTACAGAATTGAGTTTTAGAAGAAAATAATTCTATGTAGCCCGTTAAGTAGTTAATATGCACTTTCTTCATAGAAAGGCCTAAGTGAACAAGCATGTTAGAGCCAGAGATTTTTGAGGTATGAGTACTTGTTTTCAGTTTAACTCTGATAATAGACTGTTTTATGCATTTCAATATAAAGCCTTTTATTTTTTTATTTTGCGTGCCTTAAATTTCTTCAAGTTTTGCAATGACACAATGATCCCGAAAACTCAGGGCATGTAAAATTCGGTAAAAATCACAAAGATCCAAAAGTCATGGCCAAAACAGATTTCCCTCAGATGAGATGATCTTATTTCATACTGTTTAAGCTACAATCACTTACGAATCACAGAAATAAATACTACAAACATGACTGTTTCAAGTGTAGACCCTATGCATCCCCTATGAAAGAGAGTATTGCTGATATCAGGATCTACGGCGTGGTCGCCGCCAAGGCCCAGTATAGTGAGGCTGAGCAGATCATCTAAAAACATGTTTATTATGTGAAAATAATAGTTTCCACTATTCTAAAATACATATTTTAATTATCTCTAATATGAGTTTTGGTTCCAATATCTCCTTATTATCGATAAAACAAAATTCTTTGGAATAACCAAGAGGTGGCGCTAAAATTCCGGCTCGCTTTTTGGGTCGATAGCTTCTATCACATGGATAGTGAAAAAAAGACACGAAAATAAGTCAGAGAATCTGAAAGTTAGAAGCAGACTTCTCATAAATGATCTATAAATGATCATAGTCTATTGGAAGGTTAGAATTCTACGCAACAATAGATGAATAAAATAGTGGAATTTGTCCTGCAAAATCGGCCTACAGTACTTGGCTAGGTAACACAGAAGAATCACAGCTCGTTAAACACTGTAAATCATTCATACATGTTGGTAGATCAGGCCTAATTGACAAGTAGTCAAAATTTATGATCATTGTACTTAACCAAAATAAGTTTATGAAAACATAACTTTTGTTTAATTAAAATTGTATTTATTAAAATGTCCCATCATGAAAATAAAATGCTGCGAAATGTTTCAAATCATGAAATTGCAAAAATTTAGGGCTGTGAAAATAAAGGTTTTACAGTAAACTTACGAAACATTTTATCAAATGTTAGACATGTCACTTAAAGTTGAAGCTTAAGTGACATTTTATCAATTCTTGAAATCATGATGAAATGCGTTTACAACACTGGCAACATTTATGCATAATAATCCTAGCATGTACGTACCCAGACAAATCAATAACATTTGTTGAACTCTATTTCACACATTCCAAACTGTTCCAAACTAGGCCTACATTGACATGAGTTTTATTTGCCAACCCATCTTGATGTAAATGCAATGTTGTTTGTGTTTTATGACAATTACCAGATTTTATCCATCTGACATATTTAATACATGAATAATGAAATGGAAAAAATGTACTAACAAGCAAATTATTAAGTTTTAGCCTTGTTACAAAATTAGGGTTATTTTAAAAATACCTTAATTTTTGGTTATGTCAGGGTCATACTATATATATATTTTTTCAAAGTAGGCAATTTTTTTCAAAATCAGTTTTTGTCATATTTCAGGTGACATATTTAAGTTGTTGTTTTAATTTTATTGAAAAATGTTAACAAGCAACACGATATAGCATTGGAATAAAGTTCATTTTTCTAGTGAGAAACAAATGAGTTTTTAAGTGGTTGTTAAAAAAGATGTATATTTCCCACTAGGATTGAGTAAAAAAATGAAAACGGTTAAAAATGCATTCCAAAATTGTTTTAATACACATTTGTTATGGGGTAGGCATTCACAAAACAAAGTTTAATGGTAAATTTTTTAGCTGCAATGCAATACAGCTCAGTCACGACTTGTCAGTGATATGAATTGACATTTCGTTGAGAAATTCTTGGTGATAACTCCAAGATTTGGCCTGTAAACAATTCTATACAAACCGTGGAAAGGACAAATAGCTGAATTTGTTTTGAAGAAGAAAAGTATATTGGGTGACTTTCAGGTGATCATCGAGATACTGTTATTGTGTAAGTACATCACGGAACAAATTTACAACTACACAAATCACTAACAACAGCCGATCGATTCAGGAGAAAATACCCTGTCCTCAATATGACGTTCTGGCGACGAGCTCTTCATTCTTCGATGTATTATACTGGCAGTACAGTTGTGAGGTTAACCTCAACTTCCATCGGTAATTGTAAAATGTTCTCTTCATATTCTTTTCACTAGAGATGCATTTCTAAGCAATTTAACTGTGTTTTAAAAGCATATGTTTCATGTTTTTTTTTACCTTATTTACTAAAAACGTACTCATAGAGAACTTTGCAGAAGTTACAAATGCAAAGAGGAATGCAGACAGTGACAAATTACTAAGTTGTCCTGTGGTATTATGACATATTCTCAGGTTAGGTGACATTAGTTGGTTAATTTTTCAAGTGATCAGTGACAGATTGTTGATTTTAAACTGACTGACCTAACATGGCCCCAGGACCTAGGGTCCAATACACTTGTAGACTGTCCAACAGTTTACATCTGAACAGACCATTAATATAAAATATTGGCCTATTTATTAGCATGAATGTGATATTTAGGTCATTTGGCCAAACTGATGGAACTGTTTAGGCCTAGTCACTGTGCTTTGTGTTGATCTGTGATGATCATATGAGGCTTGTCATGGCAAAACCACCAAGTTGTCGCACAGGAAATTATTGAGAAATAAGTATATAAATAACAGGAAATATAAAGAAATACAAAGGATTTGTTTGTATATTTTTTCCAATAACTTCAGTTATAGATGTCCGATTTTTATAATTGACCCCTCATTTTAAAGCTTACGAAAAGTGTAATATGGCGATAACAAAAACTCAATTTTCAATTTTCCTACAACTTGGTGGTGATCTGATTCCATGGTAGTCTGAAGTAATCACAATTGTTACTCATGATCACACTGTAACAATTGCAATATTGCTTAGAATTTATTATTATTTGTGCTTCCACACACATTCGCATTGTTGTTGGGGGAATTATGTCCATATTTCTACAACTGTTTGCAATGTGAATTTTTTACAAGGTACATTCTAGAAAAGGAAAGAAGGAAATATAAAAAAATCATGCGAACCAGATATATTTATTCAGTCTAATTGGTCATGACAAATATTTAGAGGCAGTACACTATTTAGTAGGTGAGATCTTTGTACTGAAATTTTTAAAGAAATTTCAGCGATTCTTATGAAAATGTCCATTTGCTTATTATCTTAGCCATATGGGATAATGGAAACCAGCTTAATATCAGTCAGCTTGATTCTAAGAAAAATCGTGATAATGAATATAATATCGCCTGACATTTTTTATATCAAACAGACAATTTGATCATCAAAGCAAGTAAGTTAACTGATAACATCCAGACATGATAAACTTGATTTGTGAACTTTGTGTAATTTTATGCTATTTTAAAACTGTACACCTAGCTTGTTTTTATATTGTGCATGGAAATGTTCAATAAATGGCTTGTTTATTATAAAAAAAAAAATGTAAAAAAATAAAATTTCTAAAATGTGCTATTCTGAATGTGATCGCAAGAAAATACTGGTAAAACTTTAGGTTGTAATAAAAATGTAAACAGACTAGCAAGGGAATACAACCAACTCATCACAAAAATCGAGAGCTCTTCATTTGGGTATTAATGGTGACGTAATTATCAACCAGGATGGTGGTCATTTTACGGAGTGGAAAAAGAAGTCATAACGCGAGCAGACTGAAGGACACTCATAAAAATACCGATTAATTTTAATCGATTATTTTGTGTTTTCAGTAGAAACAGACCCTTAGAACTAGTCTTTCTCCTGTCACCAAGCAGATTGCTGGAAACAGTCAAGTTTATTATAGTTGGCAGTAGATATGTAAATATAATAAATACAAAATGCTCAATCATTTGTCATCCCTGGGGGACATTTCATCAGACTATATATCCAACATAAAATACAGGTTTCAGTATTCCGAGGTAAGCATTATTTCTTTGCTGATTCAAACAATATGAAGAGATCTACCAAAGGTTTGGTTGCATTCATCAGTTTTAAAGATTTAAGAATTTTTTTTTTTGTTAAAATAGACTTAAAAAATTCTTGATCTAAATGTAGGATATATGATCTTTGATATGAATTCTCTTGTTGATAAAATTTCCCAAAAATGAGTTTACATGACAATCAAAACACTAGAGTTTCTATCTGGGAGCTGTGGTACTTGCCTCTGGGCAACTCGCTTCTATTTGCTTAGCCTGTTATGGGAAAATATCGGAATGCCTTTGAAACTTACACTTTATTTTGCGATTCATCATCTTTGGAATTTGGTCTAATTCTAATCGTATAGGATTCAGATATTTCAGTGCTTTTTTGCAGTGGTGTGTATTTTAGGAAGATTTTGGTAGTGTTTTGATAGTAACCCATCACAAACCCCCCGAAGTCTCTAAGTCAGCCTGTTGGAGGTAGATTGAAGCCACACAGGTGAGGGCTTGACCTAGCATTATAGAACTGAAACTTCTGGAATAGGGTATCAATGATGTAGAAATGATTATATGAACATACAATTAAGTTTCTTTGGAAAATATCACAAATGAATTGTCATTTAAAAATGACCAGACTATCTTATTACCTGTAATCAAAGGTCTCAGAATTATGAAGTAAAATTTGTAAATAGGGTTGGCTTCAAGTAATATCTTCCAAAATTATTAATAGTTCCGAGTATGAATTAAAATGTTTTATAATGTAATGATGCTACTGTTATTTGAAGAAAATATTTATTTAAATTTAATGTTCTCTGTCAGTTTTCTAATTTAACCTCTACATTACAGGAAACATTCAAATTCTTGCATCTGTTGACACATCAAGATAAAAGATAGAGCACGTATAGACCTACATGTCTTCATTTCACATCAAGATGTAGGCTCTGTACTGATATGCAAACATTTCCCAAAGAGGTTTTACCTTAACCCTTTCACTTCATTGGCTCATGCTTGTGTGCAAATGTCTCCCTATCACATATGAGCCATTTGCAATACTTAACAAAAAATTCTCCTTCATTATCTTCACACTCTATATTTTACACTGGTTTTTGGAAGTTTTACCGAAAAACTTTGAATGGTGTCTATTTTGTTAGAAAATAATGAAAAAGATCCAAACTTGTTATATATTTATTCATCCTGTGCATCTGCATTATGACTCAATGTGAAAACAGCATTCAATAAGAATTTCTTAGAGAAAAAGTAGCTTTTTTTATAGATTTAATTATTAATATTATCATCCAGGAATGTGATAAAAGATAATTATAAAACTCTTCTTCTGTACTTACTGTGATACGTAGCAAGCTGTACTAGATCAGAGTTAGCCCAGAAGAGAAGTTTTATAATTATTATATTTTTTTAGTAGATTTGTTTAAAATTTCCAAAAATGGATTCCATGATGTCATATGACATCATGATTATGGAAAATTACCAATTTTCCCCCTCCCTTTCTAGGCCAACATGTTGCCCACCCCATTAATGAAAAAGAATTTTAAATAATCTTGATTTTGGGGGTTTTTTTGCCATTTGAGGCATGACACGTCAAAACCACCAGGTTGTAGAAAAATTGAAAATTAAATTATTGTTAAAACCATATTATACTTTTCACAAACTTTAAAATGAGGGGGTCAATCATCAAAATCGGATATCTAGAACTGAAGTTTAGTGGACAAAATATACACAAATTTTGTTTATATTTCCTGTTGTTTAATGTGCTTATTTCTCATTGCTTCCTGTACGACAACTTGGTGGTTTTTCAGTGACTAGACTCATTTTATTCTAAGTCACCAATTTTCCTTACGAACATGTCACGCGGTGGGAATATCACTGCGCAGTGAAAGGGTTAAATTTGCATTATTTTATATTATAGTTAGTCACAATAATAGCACTAAATATTGTTGAACCTTCCGTTTTTATATCCGATAAATTTTACCATTTGCAGTCCCGATTACCCTACCTTGTTATTGAAATCTGAATTTAAGTTTGCATTATTAGGAATTGGTTATTTTGTTTGAAAAAAAAAATGTTATGGTCAAATAAAATTTGTGATCCTGTGGTAAAAGATGATACTTGACGACCACATACAAATGTACTCAAATAAGTACCTGACCTCTATGGCTTTGAGCCAGTGTTTAAGATGAAAAGTTAATTTTGTTGAGTTTGGGGAATTCCTTTGTAAGGTTTTTTTTTGTTGTGTTGGAAAAAGGCATCTAGACTCTATTGCCTTACAGTATCTGTCATGGCTAATGGAAAATAGAACATGAGGTTGTTACAATGGAGAAACAGAACCTTCTGTTAGTTGACAGACTTTGTTAGTAGAAAAGCAAGAATTTTACCACAGGGAAAGAATTTGTCATGTGACTGAAAATTTTATTTTTGAAAAGTACACAACTAGATTACCAACGCTATGCTAAAATTCGTAACTATCAGCTGTTTTGAAAGTCACATTTACCTGTTTACAAACTATCATGATGTCAGCGTAACAGAATCACACCTTGTAAGATGACAGATTTTGAAAAACAAAATCAAGTGCGCTCCTTCCACTGAAATGTATTCATGGCTTAGCAAGTATATTTTTCTTATTTGCCCTGGATATTTGTTGTCCTGAGAGTAATTGGCAGGTTGAAAAGCAGGCTGGATAGAAGACATTTGAAATAACTTTAGGGTGGGTGAAGATTTTAAGAGTATGAACCCCACTACTTACACGCCTGCTCTCTTAATTTTTTCCACCTGCAATTGGAACGTAATATCTATTACTTTTAATATGTTGAATAAAGTACTCATAACAATTGTATGTAACATGATACTTAGATCGAGTTACAGGTTTTACTGACTGATCAGCTGTGATATAAGCCAATTAAGTATCTAAAAGATCATAGGCTAGATAATAATTCTGATACCGGTGGTTTTATGCTGTAAGCAACAAAAGAATGGTATAGATCTTTGTATTTGTGAGGAAAGGCTCTATATAGTTGTCAAGAATATAAAATAGATCTGTAAAAGATAAGAGGGACAATAGGCACCTAGAAATCTAATGAAATTCTTTGAAGAAATTAGAGAAATAGTTGATAGCTGCTGTTGGCAATTTCAAGGACCGGTTAGTATCTCTTGTTATAGCAACCTTGCGCACCATTGGTTATTATATTCAGACAATAAAAATAATATTTTGTTTACCCTTGCCAGTTTGTTGAATGTTATAGTAGGTAGGTACAAAAAAGTAGGCCTAAAACATTTAGGCCTTCTGTAGTGTTCACCACAGGCCAGCATCATGGTACCATTATGCTTGGAACTTTCACCATGATGCTTGACAGTTGGCCATGATGCTTAGAACATCTTCCATGATGTTTTGGGGACTTCTGACCTAATGCTTTAGAGTACTTCATGATGCTTAGAATATCTGCCATGATGCCTTAAAAGGTTATTTTATTATATCATTCTATTTAGGAAATTTAAAGGCCTCTCTTGCATCATCCAACTATGATTGATATGGACTGTTTACCATGATGCTTGCTTAGGTTGGGAGAACACAGTACTACTACTGTATCCAAGCAAAATATGTTGTAGTAACATCTCTACTGTATTGAGCACAGTTAGCCACTTTTCCTTTGATATTGAATGCTTTCAACCTGATATTTTTAACAAATAAACTTAATTTGTACCTCTCCATTTGTTCCATTAGGCTTTATGAAATACATGACGATACATGTACAAAAATTACTCTTCTGCTGTTGTAGTATACTTCAATATCAAGTCAAATCTAGCCTTATCCCCAGAAAGCCCAAATTCTAGGCCTGATCAGGGAACATTTTCATTTCAAAATGTTGATTAACAATAATTGCTAATACATTTTGATGCTATGTGAATACATTGTTTAATATGATGGTTTTATGCGATTCATGCCTGAAATTGTGTAGCAAATGCTAATTTTTGTGTAGTGTTTTGCTACGCTATACTGGCGAAAATGTTTCCTATGATAATTGCTGATTTTGTTTTGTAAACTGTTTCCACTGCCAAAATGTCAGAATTGTAAATATTTGCAAACAAAGTACATGGATATGTATATTGATGATAAATTGATTGAATGTGAAAAAGTGTTATCATGTAGGAGAAGTGTCACATAATAAAACTTGAGAAGCATTGTAACATCAATAATCTTGAAAATGAAAAAAAAATGTCAGCAAGAATTCAATCATAAAATGTTATAGTCCCATGAGGCAGATAAATTATAGATATATCAAGCAGTGGGTCCTCTAGAGGTAAGCTTATTTTGACTGGAATAAAGTAATTGAAGCTTGAGTTTATACTATAAAGTCTTGGCATTGACTTTGTGAAGCAAAGCATATAATGTGAAAATAGTCACCTAAGTGAACTGTTAACATAAATACAATCCAACACCATTATAAAGTGAATGTATTTATCTCACGATATGTTTTATATGTAGGTGTCTAGTTCTGTTTTTCGTTGTTGATTAGGCCCCATAAAAATAATTGTTAGTTTATCACACTACCAAAGCATAAAAGCTGATGCGGGCAGGAGAGTTTTTTTTTTTTTTTTTTTTTTTTTCTTTTTTAACCGACCGTCTGTTGTTGTAGAACATTACCATGGGCGGAATTTTTTTAACCGACCCGACGTTATTGTAGTATCTCACAATCAGGCGGATCCAGAAATTTTCAAAGGGGGGGATGCTCAGACCAGATCCATTTTACAGGAATACTGACTGCACCAAGTGGGTTTGGGAGAGGATGATCCCCATCCCATGGAACATTTTTTGAAAATAATAAATCTCTAGACTCTCATACAGAGCATCTTAGACTATAATACAGTCGACAAATTTGCGTTATTTTATATGCTAAAAAAAACACATTAGAGTCCATCAAAATGTCCCATTTTCCAAATCAGCCTGTTTGATTTCGAAGTTTAGACTTGCGAGGGAAGCAAGCAATCTAGGCTAGGGACCAGAGAACCTCTATGGGCTCCGGTCGGTGTCCAGGGGTCAAAGGCCGCTAAAAAGATGCGTTATTTTACACGCTAAACATTAGACACATTAGAGTCCATCAAAATGTCCCATTTTCCAGATCATCCCCCATCCCACAAAAATTTGTGAAAATGATAAACCTCTAGACGCTTATACGGAGCATCTTGAACTATACATCGAGACATTTGCGTTATTTTATATGCTAAAAGACGCATACAGTCCTTCAAAATGTCCCGTTTTTTAAATCTGCCTGTCTGCTTGGTTTCAAAGTTCAGAACACCGAGCGATGTGAGCAATTTAGCCTGGGGATAGGAGGCACAGAGGGCACAGATACAGGCACCAAAGACCGTGGAAATTTTGCGTTATTTTATATGCTAAAAGACACTTAAAGACATTAGATAGAGTCCATTAAATGTCTGGTTTTCCACATCAGCCTGTCTTGGTTTCAAAGTTCAGACCTTTTTTGGCAGGGAACCAACCAAGGAACCGCCAAGGGCCCCCGGTCGGCGTCCATGAGCCGAATGCCCCGGAAAATGTTCGTTATTTTATGCTAAAAGACACAATAGAGTCCATCAAAATGTCCCGTTTTCCAGATCACTTCCTCCCATAGATTTTTTTAAAAATAATAAACTTCTATAAGCGCTCACAGAGCATCTTGGAATATACAGTCGAAAAGTGGGCATCCCACTTAAACATATGTTGGGAAAAGATTTTTTTTATCTTTTCATATTTTACACTTTTATTTGTTTTTTGGTTGATGACGGGGAGGGCACGTTCCCCCGTTCCCCCTCCCATGGATCCGCGCCTGCCTTCTCACCATGGACGGATCTATAGGGGTTCAATAGGGGTGACTATAGCCACTCCCTTCATTTCCAGTGAAAAAATATCAGTTAAAAGTTACCAAACTGGGTGTCGGTGGCCTCCACCCATCTCCTCCTTCCACTAAATTTTGTTTTAGAAAAATAGTGTAGACCTAACCAATTTTTAGTCTGAGAGTGCAATTGTGTGCATTGTGGTGTGGGGTCAAAATTATCAAGCAACCTATACCGTAGCCCCAATGGTGGTGTTGCGATTCGTAATTATCTATGCTAAATTTTCAGTTTAGGTGTGCAACAAAGGTGTATACACTGGGGGAGGCTTTTGGGGCTTAAATTTATTCAAAGAAGGGGTT
>JAOTQE010145834.1:0-11478 GCA_025631205.1 Nesometra sesokonis | reverse complement strand
AAAATAGTAGGCGCCTACATGGACTGCCATTTTTACAGTGTTAAGATCACCATCTAGCCGTAATAATAGATCTATGATTTTACCACAAAAACCAGAATTTTAAAGGAAAAGCTTCTTAACAGGTCATCTTATTTTAATACTCTGTTTTTCCCCAGGGTACTTAAATTCATGCATTTACTTATCTTTACCAACAGGTATCTACAAAGAGTAATTAAAATTTTTTTAATACTAATAAACATGTTAATAGCCTATAGTTTGTGTTCAACTATCAGTGTTCAAACAAATTCTGTTAACTAGTGTGTTTGTGGTTTTTTTTTACCAAACGATTACCATTTTTTCCTGTACTGGTAAGGTTTCAAAGAATTTTAAGAAGGGTATTCCGTGAAAATTTGATGTTTCTGTTGAAAACTAGCTAAAATTATTTTAACTACATGAAATAATTGTAAGTTTATGCAGTTTGCTGTGGTAAAAGATACCACTCCCAGCTTTCAAGGATACATCGTTACAATGTTGGCAAAAGGTCAGTGCACCGGGCTAGTGAATTTTCATTTTTACTAGCCCACTTGGCTAGTGAATACAAGTGTCAAGCAGTCACTTTTACACATTGTAGATTTAGTTGCCACAGACATGGGCTATTTGAATTACTTATGGGCTAGTGGAATGTAAAGTCAACTTGCCCAGTGGGCTAGTCAAAACACACACAAAAAACGAGACCTTACTATGCGAATGGCAATTTTTCTACACCCACGGCAAATTGACATCAAGAGCAGGACTAGAAATTAAAAATACTACAATACAACAGGCAGGGATTAAAGACCCTATAATGAAGTATAGTTGAACCTCTATTTTACATACAGTATGGGACCAAAAAGGGTATGTAAAACATAGGGTTTGTAAAATCCAGGCCAGTTCAAATTAACTCACCCTTTCAGTCTACAGCGTAACTAAACAATCTAAAAGTATGCCATGATGAGTTGCATGCTAAAAAACCCAAAAATATACGGTGAATTAAACATACAATGCTCATTGCATGATGAATCAAACTTAAAAATCCAAACGTTGATGACATGATTGTTTTTATGAGGCGTATGCAAAATCCAGGGTTCATAAAATTGGGGTACTTAAAACAGAGGTTCTACTGCACATGGATTTTAAGAAAATTTTGTAAGTAGGTTATCCATACTATGGTTATATATAAACCCAACTTTTTTGAAAATCTATTTTTTTTGGTCATTTTTCGATTGAAAATACATCTTTAACTTCTGTTTAACTTTAAATCATCCTTACAAACTGATAAATGCAAACTTGCAATTTAAGTTTTTTAACGCATTTTGAACACTAATTTTTGTTTTATAAAAAGGTCTACAGAACAGATTTTTTAAAATTTTTATCATTTTTTGTTTGTGCTATAAAATTTACTGATCCGTGGGAAACTTTTACATTGTATCCAAGTTTTTCTTATGGGTATCTGTCCGTCAAATGACCATATGAGCCTACACAATAATACAAGCATAAATGACACTTAGTATAACACTGGTCTTGCAGATAGAATAATGAGATTTGTCAATTTTTGTGGTTCCAAGTAAAAACATGATTTTATTTATTAATTTTTATTTTTCACATTGATTATTAAATAATTTGCTGTTGGAATTGGGAGTTGGACCAAAATATTCTTTGTAATGTTTACAGAAAAATTAAAATATAAATATTGATGTTTAAATAGTCAGTTCGTGGAAGGTGCAGTAAGGTTTCATTGTATTATAGAATGAAACAAAAATAAATTACTTTGTGTTGGAAGATACCTGTAACAATTTGGTTTTGAACATGAAAACAAAGTAATTAATGCCCTGGGAAAAACATGAACAAAATGATGATTATCAAGCTAAATGGGCCCTGGTAAAAAGCTAATCCAAAGCTTAACATTGTTTGATATTTCCCTGGTAGGAAATATGTATTCAACAAAAAGAATGCAGTGATAAAGAGAAAAGGAAGTAAAAATATAAAATTGTGTATGCCTTGAGGGATACAGAAAAATATTGTACATTGATTACTTCAGTTGAAGAACATTATGACCAAGTTTGAAGGTTTATGATGATAACTGTCACTTGTAGGCTGTTCAGACAACACACCGACAGATATAAAATAAATAGGAAGAAAAAGTGATGACGTCACGTTTCCTAGCTCTGGGCCAAACAATTGTTGGTCGGCCATTTTGTCCTATTCTACAACACGCTGTTCAGAAGTTCTTCGTATAAATTGTATTTTTTCTCATTCATAGTAGTTTAAAGGCATTTAATATTACATTGTAGCTAAAATTGAATATTCTGTTGACCTTTTATCGTAAGTAAGAGCTAGGAAATGTGACGTCACGCTTTTTCTTCCTATAGCGGCGATAACAGAACCTCGCCAACTTTGTTGCCAGAGGTAATAACCAGATAGGACAAAAAAAATTACCTCACAAAATTTGTTGGTGGGACCTACTAAACTATATCTTACTAAAAGATCCAGCATGATAAATTAATGTAGGATGATGTTCCACATTTTAAGCATATTATTAGAAATCATATGTCACAGTCAAAGTCACAAACGCATGTGACAAGCCCAACAGACAGAAATTTTTGAAAAGTTTTTTATAGAGATGCTTTCTGCATCTAAAAATTAATTTTCATGATTTTCAGTGATATTTTTTTTTAATCTTGTGCACTTGTAGTACCATTATCATTATTTAATTATCATTAAAAAAAGTGTGTCATATGGAAATTAAATTTTGTATTGTCTTTTTTTTAACAGGTGTTGTTTAAAAGGTTAATGATCACCCTGTTATCTCTATTGTTTTTTGCTGCTTAGGTGAACAACCTTTTATTATAAACCTTATAAATTATGTGAATAATAACAGAAACGTAAGGGACCCTAGAGAGATTAATCTATGCAAGCTATCATTAAACAACAGGATAATGTCGTTAGGTTTAACGACCTTACGGCAATTTTGAAAAGGGATTTTTTGTTTTTTTAAATAAATTGGCAATCTTAACTTATGTACATGATAAAGTAAGTTGTGTTGCATACATTTTGAGATTTACAGAAATAGGTAGGAAGTCGTCATTTGATAAAAAAATATTTTCAACAAAAAGGGCTTTTTAAATACATTATTGCAGAAAAAAAAAGTTAATATTGTTAACATTGGATGTCTCTTTTTCGTGATGTGGAAAAATATTGTATTCAACAAAGCCAAGTTCACACAGAAAATCAAAATTACTAAAGCAGGTCTTTTATGTTCAACTGATTTCAAAATGTTTTAGCCTATGGCTAATTGGTGAAAGGTTAGAATGAGCCCAGCTTTCTAAACCAAGTGTCATTATGAGACTCAATCCCCTTTCACACAGAAAATACCGCAATGTTACCATAACCTTGCCAGCAATACTGCCAGTCTAAACCCTTTCACATAGGTTGAATTCCACTAAAATGATAGTTTCCTACAGCATGTGAAAGGGTGCAGTAGTAAAATTGGCAATCTTAACAATAAAGGGTTCTGTTTTTACCAATAATTCCAACTTTTATGTTTGTTCAGCTCTGCTTCACTGTGTAAGCTGGAATTATACAGGTGGACCATTTCATATACGCCTAGCCTAAACCAGTAACGCAACACATTCAGATGTCTAGGGTCTGAGGCAGATCAATCGAATGCTCACATTGTGCCTGTATTGAGGTTAAAGTACCCTTTTACTCTAAAGCTGGAATTTGCAAATTACTGCAATATTCCCTTTTTACAGTTTTGTGTGAAAGGAATTCATGTGACCAATGTTCATGTTAAATGGCATAAAAAAACATCCTCAAACAAGGTGGATTTACCATGTTAAATTACTAGAAAGATCTACCTAGTATCAGAGGACTACATAGTAACTAGGTAGTATATTTGTTGATGCTATTGATACCTTAAGTTCAATAAGTAATTGACTGTCATGGTGTCAGTTTTAATTAGTTATTAATGGCTGTATTTTCATATGTACTTGTAGGGCATTGCTGACCATATCTCCTTGGTAGGCACCTTTGAGAGGGGAGCTGACCTGGTGTTATTTGGTAATAATGGGATGATAATAATATGGTAGATATGTAGCAAGTCTGGTGTATGGTAGTTTTTATAGGGTTAACCCTGTTAACTACCTTTATATACCTTGTCACTACCATTATCTACCATGTTAATTTTTTCAAAGGGTATTCCAACAGCACAGAATAATTTTCCATATCCACTCAATGGTATTTAGTATAACATTTACAAATTTAAAAAAAGAGTATATTTTTTGTAAGCATCACAAATTCCATTGCAAACAGACTGTTGATGTGAAATTCATCTATTGTACAGTTTGAAAGGCTGGATAATAACATCGATGATACATTTAATTCCATGATTAATTATCAGTGTAAAGTCAAGATAATTCAAAGTTGTTGTTAATTATACATTTGTAAAGGTCAAAACAATTGAGAGGTAAACCAAGTACTGTTTGATTTTCTTATAGTGTATCTTTAAATAGATTTAATTAAACAAATATTAAATTGAAAGTCTAAACCTTTCTAAAAATAATTTAATCTTTCCACTGTGGAAATGCAATTAGCTGACATAAATTATTACTTTTGATTGAGGCTGGGATATAGTATCCAAATTATAGCAGCAGAAGAATGATGTTTAGTTTTTCGATTTTATCTTGATGATTTTCAGCTCTAGCAACACCCTTTTAAATTGTATAAAAAATGCTATGAATGAAGGTGCATATTACTTTCAAATGAGGCAAACAGATCACCCTCATGCATTAATTAATTTGCTTTAAATGTGTAAAAATTTACTAAAAACACTTAATTTATGCTGTTGGTGTAACATATGACTCGTCATCACAAGATTTAATTCAAGTGTAGGTTTTATTCCATACAAAAAAAACAAGGAGCACTCGGAGACGGTAAACCTCCGCTAAGTGCTCAAAATTGTCGCGATTGCAGCTTTAACTGTTTACAATTTCTGTACACACTGTCCCTTTTTGCTGATTTTTGCATGTTTACTACAAAGCTACAGTACAGCGTTGATTTGTTGTTTTCAATAAAGGATAACAATTCTAAGAAAAGTGTGCATAAAGTAACTGTAAAGTTGAACACGATCTAGCTAATAATTTGCTTAAAATCAGTGTAGCGTCAAGCCCCACAGATCTTCACCCATATGTAATTAATTGTTCCTTGGGTCATTTCCAAATTTTCCTTATTACTTGCGTTATACTGCGAACAGACAAAAAAACACACAAATACACAAACCAACATGACTAAAAACATAACCTCACCAACTTCGTTGGTGGAGGGAATGATAACAATATGTGACATTTATATAGTGCTTAACGCCATGTCTCTAAGCTTTTCGCAATTATTACCGCTAGTTATTGGAACAAACACCATTGGAACACAATCCGTTGCATAATGTTGAAGAGCTTTGCAATCAGCACATGAGCATTTGTACCAACTGATACTCCTGGGTAGAAAGTGAAAATCGTGGATAAAGTGTCTTGCCTAGGAACACAAACAGCCAACCAGAGTGAGCTTCAAATCACCGACCTCAAGATTGGAATCCCTTGATAAAATCCAGCGAATGTAAAAATCAATGTAGAGTACAGTATGTACAAGGTAGATTTCAATGCAATGTATGTTTGGGACAATAAAACATTAGAAATACGGTGCCTAACGGGTAAGTAATATTTCAAAATTTGACTCTGTAGTTTATACTGCACACAAGCTAACAAAAGCAATCAATAACTGTATTAATATTTCAGGGCTAATACTTGCCAACGGTACAATGTCTAGTAAATGTTAATTCTTCAGAGCCCAGTGGTCTAGTAAAATGTTTGAAAATGTCACAACTGCAAACAAGCTAACAAAAGCAATCACTATACATTATAACTGTATTAATGTTGCAGGGCTCAAGTACTTGCCAACGGTACAATGTCTAGTAAAAACTGGTCTGGGCTAGTAAATAATAATTCCTCAGAGCCCAGTGGTCTATTAAAATGTTTGAAAATGTCAAACAGAAGCCACTAATATGAATTATGAATTAATTTGATATACAGTAGAATGACGTTCATGAATAGATAGAACTAGCGAATAGATAGAACTAACGAATAAATCGTACAGCCCATATGATAAAAGGTATTAGGCTGCATCAGATTGTTTGATGGGTTTTATTGCAGGCAGTTAAGATTACAAATGGAACACAAGTCTTTATAGTATCATTACAAAGTGTGGTGGCGCCCTTTGTACATAAAAATCGTATTTCCAATGCAGGCAACTCACCACTGGCGTAGGCAAGAACATTTCTTTTTCCAGTGCCAACGATGAGTATACTCGCCTAATATTTTCCCGCCAAAATACACGCCGTTTTGATATGCGACTAATTTAAACCTTAAAAAACAATATTTGTACATGTAAACCTGTTCTGGCACACAGGAATGAAACAGGAAAAGGGGACTTGGCAGCCAACGTGTTAAACCGTGTCCTGCATTGTATTCTGAATATTTGGTATAGTATAAAATCACTGAACAGACTCATTAAAAAGAGTATTATAAACTATTTGCTAATAATCTCACCTTGATATGTGACTAAATAAAACCTTAAAAAACAATATTTGTACATGTATGTAAACCTTCTGTTCTGGCACACAAGAATGAAACAGGAAAAGGGGACTTGGCAGCCAACGTGTTAAACCGTGTCCTGCATTGTATTCTGAATATTTGGTATACTATAAAATCACTGAACATACTCATTAAAAAGAGTATTATAAACTATTTGCTAATAATCTCACCTCTGGGCAGCCGTTGCGGCGATTTAACTGGACGGTCCAATCAATTTGGTCATTTCTACGTTGGTATATGTTGATATCTGTCAGATCCATAAGTCGTACTTTAATTACCGATGATTTATTTTGCTGAAAATAAAATTTCAATAATAAAAAGTTAAATGGTCAAAAATGTTTGTTTGTCCAGTTTTCAAACAGTTCAAGTAGACAGTAGTCAATTTGTTTTTATGATTTTTGGACTTTTAAACTGGTCCAGTTTTAGTGTTTGATTCTCTGGCTAAATGTTGATAGAGGTCCCTATACAATGTGCGAAGTAGCCTGTCTCACAAGCCTTGCATAACAGTGTGCATCACTAAAATAAGTGAGTATGGGACGTCAATAGCGCCTTAAAATGAATCAAGCAATAAAAGTGAATAAACCCGACTGTAAGGCCTGTGAGAGGCTAAGTATCAACAATAGAATTACTGCGGAAAGAAACTTTATACCTAATTATAGAGGCACTCTATCAAAAATCTCTCAAATTCACCAAAAATAATTATTAAATTTGTTTTACAATTTCAATGGTTAAGTTATCTGAATACTTTTTAGTTGTTTTTTTTAAAATTTTCTCAAGCAGAAAAACAGCGAAGAGTAATTGAACTCTAGGCTAAACATAGATGATTTCTTTAATAATTACATGTTGCTATGCTTGTATCTGATCAATTAGTATCATGTATCTGTATAGCATCCTGGCTATTTTCTGCATAGAAAGAACAGTTTCTTTATGCAACAAAAATGTGAGGCCTCACCACAAAATGTAGGAAAATCTAAAATTGACTTATTGGTATATCCTAATAGAGGATAGTATAAGCTGTAATCTACATTTTAAATAACATTCATTGGAAAAGTAGCTCCATAGATTTGAGCATTTGAAGTTTTTATATACCGTATGAAATTGTGGCAGAGCCAACCCAAATGAGACATAAGTCGGAAAATTGAAAATTGAATTTTTTATGGATTATAAAACTACACATTATTACCTTTAACATTAACAAAAAATCAGTTCCATACGATGTTTCCTTGCGAAGTTATGGACAATCAAAATTTGAACATTTAAAATGTAAGTTTTGAGAAAACTGCATTTGAAAATTGTTTATCAGTATACATTGAATAAGCAAGGTCATTTTAAATTGCATTTTTCAAGTATTTGTTGATCATATATCTTAAAATTGTTCTGGTAGTATGAAAGTTGAATGTATGAACTCTATATTTTTTAAATAAAATAAATTTTGAAAAAATTGACCATTTTCAAATTTCTACCTATTGTAGAAAACTAGCATTTGCGACTTTATGTCTCAATTGGCTTGGCTCTGCCACAATTGCAGTTTTGAGAAAATCGTCCATAAGGCCAACAAAATATTAAAAAAATTAAAAGACTATAAATGTTAGAAAGTCTGCATGAAGGACATTTTCCTACAGTTAAACGGACCTATAAAGGATATTATTATGAAATATAAGTACCATAGTACTCATAATTGATTAAAACTAAATTTCTGAAAAATCTGACTTCAGACCTATCTTTTAGATCTCAATTTGATCTTACCTACGATGTGACTATTTTTGTGGTGAGACCACACTAATGTCGCTTATTAGCTTGGCATTGTCAGATTTACACATTTAAAAAAAAAGCTTATCAAATAAAAATTCATACGCATTATTTTTGGTGTCCATCCACAAAATAAAATTCTGCACTTATTTTACATTTTATAGTAAAATTACAGCAAATCAGTATTGTATTATAAATTTTATTACAATGTAGTCGAGATTAGATTTTTTGTTAATTTTTTTTTTCTTTTTGATGAAATAGAATTTTGAAAAGACCTTTAAACATAAAAGTGAAATTGCAGTATAAAAATTATTTTTAACTTTCCCTTTATAGAATTCTATGATCAGATAATCTGCATTGCAGACTTCATGACAATGGCCCAAGCTACAATATTGTTTAGTGATCAACCATGCATGATCTCACAAAACCATCACAGAGGTCAAATTATAGACAAGGCCAACACCAACTTTCGTATTGTTATCAAATAAACTAGTCTACCATAAATATGTTTATTATAAGATTTTCTTTTCTCAAAATTTATTCAGTGTTCTGAATAAATAATAGTTAGTGAGACGGATTTTAAAACGAATCAGGTATATGATTATGATGAACATTATTATAAGAACTGAAAATGTTCCTATGGTTTGAAGATATAATTCTAAGTTTAACTTTTTGACAAACCAATCTAATTTACTGACCTGACTGACAGTTTCGGACACCTTGATCGGTGTCCTTCAGAGTGACGGCTCCGTTGTTAAGCAATCCGATCACCGGTAGGTGGCGATCATCTAACCACAGGGCCGTATACATCACTCGGTAAGTGGGCCCCTTCATCTCTGTTCATGGTCTTGTCTCCTCTACGTCTGATCCATATGGCCTCCTTGATGCATCTGATGAAGGGGCTCACTTACTGAGTCATGTATGCAACCATGTGGTTAGATGACCGCCACCTACTGGTGATCGGATTGCTTAACAACAGAGCCATCACTCTGAAGAACACTGGTCAAGGTGTACAAAACTGTCAGTCAGGTCCTCAAGCTGTACCAATTCAAAATCGGTACAGGTGTGAATGAGCCCTCAAACTGGAGTTCATACACATTGTCCATTTTCCCTACTCCAAATTTAGTTTTGTGATCTTTTCCGTTTCAACCGATTTTGTTTAAACAGGTCTCAAAATGCTCAGTGCTGTAGGCCGCTTCAACAAGACATGTATCTTAGTTTGTTTGAAACATAACACATATACAGCCCCATCTATGATTAACAAAGAATACCTACCTGTGTCTCAATCTCTATCCCTCTATTGGCAGATATTCGTACAGTACAATTGTCATTTGACCTCATTGCTTTGTACTGTTCCACTATAAGCATAGGTTTGTTATCGATCAATGAAGCTAAAAACATCAGTCGGTAACATGTGCTGCCGTCCCCGCCATCTTCTGTAAACCTTCGCAGATTTTCTTTCACTTTTGACTTCAGCCGGTGTTTGTCAATAATATTAAGACCGCGGAACCACTGTTTTGGGACAAACGACTTGAAGCGGCTGTCCGAATTCGTATGTACGGGAGTGTGGAATTTATTATATTGGAGAATGCTGATAACTATTAGCCCTAACCTGTCCTCTATACTCAAATCTTCGATATGTCCATTAATAAAATCATCATGAAATTGTTCATACAGGTAATTAAGCACCTGTTCCTCGTAAGAGTTTAACGCATGAGCATCAGTCACTACGTGGAAACGGAATCGAAAAACAACCTCGCTACCGTTTTCCATGCATTCTTTCGGACTTAGCCACAATCTCGTGTCTTTGTGGCAGATTGCAAACAGAGTTGAACTTAGGCATTGTATGTTACATTTAGCTGCGGCTTTCTTGCAGACTGCTTCGGCTGTTAATTTCTCATGCCAAGGGATGTACAGCTTTTCTCGCTCTCCATATAACTGGACCCGGACCGTGTTTTGATTATTGGTAGTCATTTCGTTTTCTTGCCCTTTACATGGACCATAAAGTCCCATTTTAAACCGCCTACAACATCCTCCAAACGCCCAGTGTCGCCGTGGCTGATCTTTTTTATTCTTAGGCATCTGCAAATTGAAAAAAATATGCATTTTAAAACAAAAAAAATACTACTAGGATTATATTGATAATATTATAAATCACTCAGGAATGTGATAAATAATAATAATTATATAAAGCTTTTCTACAGATGATGCAAGTCGATGAATCGTGATACGTAGCCAGCTGTTAATCAGAGTACAGTCCACCTTCTCATTTACACAACCTTTGGGCTGGAAGGTGTTTGTAAATGAGAAGGTTCATGAAAACTGGTCAAGTAAGGCCTCTAAAACACTTATTTGTGTTTATTTTGTGCTCTTAGTTGTTAAAGAAAGTTGTTTAAATGAACTAGGAGGAAAATAAATATGAAAAACAAAAACATATCAATGATAAATTATTGGATTATTACATCAATGGCCATTATATTAATGACGTCATTGACATAAAAGTGTTTGTAAAATAGAAGGCTTGTAAATGAGAAGTTTGTAAATGAGAAGGTCGACTGTAAGCCCGGTAGAAAATCTTTATATTTATTATATTGTTTACTAAAGGGATATTTAAAATAAGAATTATGATGCTGGTATTGTTGTTGTTACTGATTATAATTTATTTACTTCCTTGTATAGTAATAGTTAAGTAAACCACCATTAAATAATATTGTTATTATTGCAACAGGGTAGTTTTAATTAAGAGTTACTGAGGGGTAATCACATGATAATTCAAGAGTTAAACTAAAAATTAACTTAATTTAAATTAATTAGCAAATAAAAGCAAAATAATTTGTTAAACATTATACCTAGTGCAACCATCTACATTCTTCTACAAGAAAAGAAAAATATTTATCCAAATATTAAGTATACAGTATTAATAAATCTGGCAACTTCATGACGACAAAATGGACCTTAAGTAAAGCCGCAATCGCACTGGATTTAAAATAGGAAAATTTTTACTGAGACTGTGGGTAACATTCCAATGGGTAAACTTCCTGTCGTTCGCACTGGGATTTATCGACGTGGT
>JAOTQE010145823.1:0-11478 GCA_025631205.1 Nesometra sesokonis | reverse complement strand
TCACAACAGGGGGACCGATGAAAGTTTTAAATGTTATGGATAATAATCATTAACTACACCAATTAAAACCCTAAAATTTAATCAAAATTTGCCGACCCCCATTCTCCCACCCCTGCCTGGTTTTCTCAGACAGTTCATCTTAAAAAGCTCAAAATTAATTTTTGTTCACATTAGAGCACGTTTCATGTGATTTTAAGCGTTAAGAGTTTTCGCTAATTTTACGTACGCGCGCACAATTTCAAGTGCGCAGCACGCAAGGATAGGAGAAACAATGTGTTTCTTTAATGTTATGGATTCGTGACATTGTATTGACACTTTCTATCTCTTTTCAGTTATTTTTAGGATAATCACAACATTCTACTGGCACATCAAACTTGCGCATTCATGTGCACGTTTTTGGCAATAAGAAGTGAAATTTTGCTAAAAATATGCATATTTCTAATTAGTTATAGCTCCTCAGAACGCACAGTGACTCCTAGGTTTCATATAAAAATTTGAAAGCACGTAACTTGCAGATACAATTTTATGAATCTTTAGGACCTAAAATACATTGTGACCTTGCATTTATGGCCTTGAAATTGAAAATATAGGAATTTCTTCAATAAAATAATAAAGCTTGTTTTTGTTTTGAGCGTATCTCGCTTATAGTTCCTCAAATTGGATCGGGACTTCGGGATATTATAGCTGGGACAATTGTCTTTTATATGTGCATCATTTATTTTTATTTTTAATACACCAAGATCCTTGAAATGTGATGTCATCTACGCGCAATTATTTTTTTCAAGACATATTTTATCTTCAATAATATCATCCTAAGCAATGTTCGTTTCTCCACCATATTTAGCAGATATAAAGGTCAGATCATCATTAAAAATAATATATAGTCTAAATGCTTTTGCACGCGTAGTGATGCGCGCGTATGCGTGCTCCAAATATCTAAACCACCTACAAATGTTATTTTGTTTAAATAAGAAAATGTTTAAGGTCATTTTAATGCAGTTTCCATCGTTGTAACCCTCAATTTTTATTGCAGAATCTGAAAGACCATGAAATGTAGATACGATTTGATGTATTATGGTGGTTTGACAGTGACATACAACCAGGTCACATTAACATATAGAAAAAAATCATACTTTGGCCTTGAAATTGTAAATATTGAAGTTTAATTTATAAAACCATAGTGCTTTTTTTTTGCTCTTTTTTGTTTCTCAATTACATTTGGTGGACATAATCATGAGGTATACGTTAAAATTTATATAGCAACAATTACTCGTGCGCGCGTAATGATGCTTGCGTTCCTGTTCATTAAAAGTTCAAGCTACCCATACTATTGTTTTTTTATTTTTATTACAGAATCTGAAAGAGCATGGATTGTAGATATAATTTAATGTATCGTTGTGACTAAACAAACAATTTTACGCTAAGATAGAGCCAGTTGAATTTAACGTTATTATACAAGCTTCCTACCGCCCTTGAAGTTCTCAATAATAAATTTTAACCTATAAAATCATAGTGCTCTTTTTTTTCTTTGGGCATATTTTGGTTTTCATTGGTCAAATTCCCCCAAGATTTTTGTATGTTATAGCTGAGACAATTGTCTTTCATATTTGCATAATTTATTTTTATTTTTAAAACGCAAAGATCCTTGAAATGTGACGTCATCTGTGCGAAATTATGTTTTTTCATGGAATATTTTATCTTTGATCATATCTTCCTAAGGGACTGTTGATTCTTCATCATATTCAGCAGACATAAACTTCAGATCATCATTAAACAATATATGTGCGAATTACTCGTGCATGCGCAATGATGCGCGCGTACACGTGCATCAGATATCCAAACCAGCTGGAAATGTAGTTTTGTTAGCCTTTGAAATTTAAAACAAATAACATGTTGCGTTATGGAATGATCATTTGAAATTTCTGGATTTTCTACACGGTTGCCCTGAATATGGGTGTTTTCCAATTGTGGTACACATTGTCTATGGTGTTCCATGCTGAAACATTGTCGCACAAAATTGGGCCTAGGATACTTTGCACTTTGCACAATTTACCTCTGTGTACAACATCACAAGACCCACCGTCAATGAAAAAATGATTTGAATTCGGCAGAATACGTTACTACAGTATTTTATGTTGTATCCAGCATATAGGGTACGGAGTAAGACCTATAAATTAAAGTAATCTTAAACGATTACACCCTCACCTATGTTTTAGAGGAGGTTATGTTTTCTCCTGCTTGTATGTTTGTTAGTTTGTGATCTCAAGGTGATTAAATTTAGAAGTCACAAATGAGCGTGACTAGACTGACAGACAGGCCGACTAACCGACAGACAAACAGACATTTTTGAAAAGATGTTTATAGAGACGCTTTCGGCATCTAAAAATAAATTATGCATGTTATTTTAGAGTGGAAAAAAACACTCCACTTGTTTACCAAATGACGATAGGAGTGTTTTGGTGTAGGAGGAACAGTAGGAGGTTCCGGGGTGATGTGTGAAGAACAAATAAGGGTGACGGCTCGGCACTCCACAGCCACAACCAGATCATTATAACTCTATGATGAGATCTGGAATTGCAAAGCAAGACAGAAATTACAAGTGGAAATGGTGACCTCCAAGTGACCTTTTACCCTTTTTTAGGTGTTGGTGGTTCTTACTGCAGTGAGCTAATGTAATTTGATTAAATCTGCTTTAAGTAATTTTATCCTAATGACCACTTAATGGTCTTTGACCCTAATTTCTGAAAAGCATGGTTGTATTTGTATTAAGGATAGAAACCCAGTTGGACGTTCCTATTTGAAAATGGACCACTAGTATTTCACATTAGATTAAACGGACAAGTACAGTCAGACAGAGATTCAACCCATTGTATGTAGTGCTTCATCCCATCAGGCGAGGGTAATTAATAAATCATATTAATACCATACCAAAATGCTAATTTACTAATCATGCAAATGCTACACAAACAGTATAGCAATTTATTCTTGTTTCAAGACGGTGATTCGGTTTAATTCGTGAAAAGACAATCAAAAGGAACCCATTGCGTTCCATAGCAGGTGGATTGCCATACATTTTTGATGTTTGAACCTCACAACACTAAATCGTCATGAATCACTGGTAGAGAATTTAAGTAAACACTAGGCAAGTCTATATAGCAATTCTGAATTCAATAAATAACTGTTGTCAACATTGTTTATATCAGAGGTTATCAAAAGTGACAAGTGAAAAGTACCACCTGAAACAGAGTTAATGTTATCAAACAAACTTATGCAGAGGCTTAATAGAGGGCAGTAGAGAAAATATCATATAGAATCGTATCCAGAATTCATGTGGTTAGGTCGATCAGCACCAAAACTTGGGAGGACCTAGATATAGTTGGTACTGACATTGTCTGAAAATTTGAAATACATTGGCCAAATAGTTTTTGAGATGCAGACAGACAAAAACACAGACAGACGGAGCTCACTGCCATACCTTCTCCCCATTATAGTAGGGCTAGGTTAATGAATAATGATGAACAAGTCCAGGATAGTCCACCCGTGTGACATTCAAATTTTACATTAATTTTGAACATTTATTTTTGTTGTTTAATTTTGAAGTATTGAACCTTTCTTGTTAATTAGTAGGATAATTTACGTGTGATCCGTGACCATTTTAATCGAACCATTTTTTCTCGATGGATTTGGCAAGATGGGTCAATTTAAACAAAATATAGCTGATGTGTGTGTGATTGATGAGAGTTCCTATGTACCTCCCAGATATGATTGGAAAGTCCTGTTTGAGGGCGTTTTTAAAAATGGTCACATATTGCTGCTATCGGCTAACTGTAGAGACTTGAATTTGGTCTCAAATTGTTCACAATATACATGTTCCTATTAGCTGTAATGAAAAAGTTCGTCAGAAAATGACCAGAAATGCTATTTTTTGTACATTGAACCTTTGACCTCATAAACTCATATCTCCGTAATCACTTATTGGACGAACTCAATTTTGGTTGCAAATTGCTCATGACATGCAAGTTTATATTTGCTTTAATGAGAAACATTTTCAAATATTGCATAGAAATGTACTTTCTGACCTTTGACCTTTTATGTACTTTTCTGGGTATACCCTTCGTCATTACAGCTTTAGGGTAGACCCAGAAACGAATCCGTCTGCAGATGAGGATCTTAGTCTGATTTTCTCTACTGTTACGTTTAACATATTAAATTTTGCATTATATGGTCGTCTTTCGTTTTTGCTTTAATCACATACATACCATAATTCATTTGCATGTAGTGCTGATTCTGCTGGGAGATAAGTTCAAATTTAGGGGGGATGTGGTAACCTAGACTACAGGTCCCTGGATTTTCGCATTGAAGACTCACACGTATTGAAGCTTGTTTACACCAGAGTCATTGTTTTTCGGCAGAGGTGTGAGTTGTGTACACACCCAGAGACAGGACAATTTACTGTACTGTACATTTTACGACTTGTCTACTGTATTTCATTGGTTCCAAGTTTTAAACACTGGCCTAGTGGTGTAACTGAATTAACGTAATTGTTTAAATGTTTTTTTTATATAGCAATGACCATTTGATGGTCTTTGACCACAAGTCCAAATCAATGCCAAACCTCCATGGCTACAGTTGGTTCTTAAATTGTTTTAAATTTTGAAGAAAATCAGCACAATATTTTCTGAGTTACAGATGCAGCCAGAAACACACAGTCAGACAAACAGATAAAAATTCTTTCACAGCATATTTCAATACATATTACTACTTTCACTGTGAATGATTCTAATGATCAGGACAAGGAGATATTAGGCGCACAGAATAAACATACTATACTCTTCTCAGGGTCAAGAAAGATTATGTTTGGTATTTTAAAGACAACAGCTAATAGATAGGAGCAGAGTACTATATATCAGTAACTTTCAGGCCAGTTTAGTATCTACTGTATTTTTGTCACTCAAAAGAGGGCAGTAGACACAAAATCATATAGATTAGAATCCACAATTCATGTGGTAAGGCGGATCAGCACCAAACCTCGGGAGGACCTAGCTACGGTTGGTTCTGACATTGTTTGAAAATTTGAAGTAAATTGGCCCAATAGTTTTTGAAATATGGATGCAGACACACACACAGATGCACACACACACAGACGCAGCTCAATGAATTACACTCTTCCCACTTCAGTGGGCGAGGGTACAAAATAGAAAAGTGACTTTTTAAAATAAATACTGAATGACTAATCAGGTAATAAAATTATATAAAACAAAAGTAGGATTTATAAACATATAAATATGCATCTATATAAATTATGTTAATTATGAAGGTCACCGATTTAGGTCCCGGTTGAGGAAATTTTTCACTCTTTTCTTTGCAGTATGGGATGAGCTTGATTTCTTAGTTTTTAATTTCCCTTTAATAAAAACCCTCATATGAGTTCTTTTTCTGAGCCTTACTTTGTTTTTAATTTTAGCAATAAATTTTAGCGTCACTGTTCTTATAAACTGTGTTCTTTTAAAAGAAAATGTGAATAATCCTATATTTATCCACTTTACATCGTCACATCATAGATTTTTCTAGCCCCAAGCTAAAACATATTTCCAAATTTTAGCTCCATCGGACTATCGATTCACGAGATATGGACCACTGATTTTTTCGCATTTTTGCGCAAAAGGTCATGACCTCAATATTTCAAATGTCCATATTTTCCTTATTTATGGATCGATTTTAACAAATAAGGTATCATTGGACAGGAAATCTGAAGGGGAATCTAAAAACGTAGTTAACTTGGTTGATAGAACACTATGTATGATAATAGTTTTCAAACAAACTTTTTGACCTTGAATTTATTCCCCCATTTTTTCGGGCACGTGTTTTTTTACAAAAAATACAGTTTGGCATGTAAGCTATAACATATCTGAAAATTGGAGACATATTTTTCCATATTTGTGAGAAAATGATTTTCAAACTTTGTCAGTCTACAAAATTTCCACCAAAATAGCCAAGTTATATACATGAACTGATAATCATCGCTCCATGTATTCAGGTACATGTCTTGAATATATTTTAGAGTATTGTCAATTGTTTTGATACTTGAGATTTCTCTTTATTAAATTACAGATATCTATTTTTTTAATTTGCTTACATACTATAATAATACCAGAGAGTTGTTAATTGAAGTCTCTGATAATTCTATCTATTTTCTATTGTACCCTGTGTGTTATTATCTACTGATTAATGTAACAAGTTACAGTGACATCCTGCTTCAATTAAAGCTTACAATACAAGCAAGCATTTTGAATTAAACAGAAGCTGGTCACTTTCTCAGAAGTTCTCTTACTTGATAAAATAATATTTATATTTATTGCATATTGACATTAAATTTCTGGAACTGAATATTCAAAGTTTCTACAATGCAAGTACCGTACAAAAAACAATGATTAAACAAAAACAATTTAATGTAAAATGATACTTTATGGTACTTTTTTTAAAACTTTCTCTTCTTAATGGTGGATAATACAGTAGATGTTATAAAGAATGATATAATATATTGTAATTTTTGTGATTACTAATAAAACATTTTCAATTACTTTGTCTATACTAGGAAGAAGTGTTCTTTTCATACCAAAAAAGATCCTTGTCATAATTTAAAGTTTACAAAAGGGAAGAAAGATATTAGAAATGTATTGTCAGAGAGAGAATTATTGAGTCTTTGAATAAGACAAGGTCTCAGACAACGGGTGAATCTTACTATACGTCTTCACCACGAGCATGCTTTGTTATCAAATTTTAGCCATGAAAAAACAAGTGTTGTGATCCATTTCACTTTCACAAAAAGATAAACAAACAGCGGAAACGGCAAAAAGTACTTGCAGCCATATCTTTGAAAAAGTTCAAGGCACTAATTTCTCCTCCAGATGTTATAGTCCCTGGCGAAAAAGTGTGCTTTCCTTGTCTTAGAGTGCTTAATAGAAGATGTAAAGTATCGTCCACCAGAGATACCTCATTCTTCAACATCCTATCCCAAAAATGAAGGTATGGACAGCAGCTCAACCAGAGACAGCACAGATGAAGAGAGCTCGAAGATCAGTAACCCAGTAAAAAAAGATGAATCATCATTCTTTGATATCGATGAAGTGCTAACAACTTTAAGTGGAACACCTATCAAGAAATCTTTCAGGATCAACACAAGTGTCTAAAGCAAATCAAAAACTTGACAAAGCTACATGTATGTTGAAGAGAAAATTGGAAGAGAGTTATGGAGTTTCCTTGGACCAATCTGATGATGACAACATAGAAGGTATAGATGCACATGATTTAAAACTGTTCTGGGGTATGTTTGAAGAACTACAAGAGAAATTTAACAACTCAAAGTCATACTCAGAGCTTAAGAAAGTTTTGACGTTGTCACCCTTTGGAATAGAAAGAACAATGAAAGAATTCCAAGCAAGTCAATATTTAGTGAAGGAAAGCAGAAAGCTAAAAAAGGAAGATGGCATTATTAAGTGAAAGTAGAAAGAATAAAGGAAAATGCTTAGCAGATGAGGTCAAAGAAAAGTCAAATTCTATGAGCACGATGAAAACAGTAGGATGTGCCCAGGCAAAAAAGAAACTGTGACTGTACGAGATAAAGATGGCAATAAAGAAGTAAAGCAGAAGCGCCTCATATTATCAAATCTAAAAGAGTTGTATTCTGCTTGGTGCACCAAGTATCGACCAGACAAGCTGGGATTTTCATCTTTTGCACATTTGCGCCCCAAGTGGTGCATTTTAACAGGAGCATCAGGCACACATTCTGTTTGTGTATGCAAACATCACCAAAAACCCTAAATTGATGGTTGATGCATGTCTTAAAATGAACCTGGAGGATGTGATGGCTTTTTGTGTATGTTCAGTAGAAAATGAAAACTGTATGATGGGCCAGTGTAAAGATTGCCCTGGTAAGGATGGTACTATTTTATTTTTGCAAGAATGTGAGGACCTGGAAGATCTGGTTGAAATAACAAACAGACAGTGAGTTAATGTAGATCGGTGTAAATTGATAACTATAACTGAATCAAATTAAGATTATATTGAGAATTTGTCTGAGCAAATTGTTAAAACTCACACGCCACAGCTTCACTGCTAAATCTCAAAATCAATATACGTAAAAATTGAATTTGGATCTCAAACCTAATGAGGCTCTAGTGCAGTGCGACTTTGCGGAGAACTATTCCTTTGTTGTACAAGATGAAATCCAAAGTTTTCACTGGGAGAACTCGCAAGCTACTTTTTAACCCATTTGTTGTTTATGTACACAACACCAACGGAGAACTTGAACACGACAGCTTTTGTACATCATGGAACATAGCAAATCAGTAGTGTATACTTTTCAGAAGCATGTAATGAATACAATAAAAGAAAAACATCCACACATCAACAAAGTGTATTACTTCACAGATGGCTGCACAGGACAATACAAAAACAAATACAATTTTTTAAACTTGTGTCACCACAAAAGTGACTTTGGACTGAAAGCAGAGTGGAACTTTTTTGTGACTTCACATGGTAAAAGCGCTTGTGATGGTATTGGCAGTACTGTAAAACGTCTTGTGACAAAAGCCAGCCTCCAATGGCCAACAAATGACCAAATACTTACAATAGATGAAATGTTTAAGTTTTGTTTTGAAAACATTAAAGGAATAACATTTTTTAACGTATGAAGAAAGAGCTTGATGAAGTTAAGGCATATTTAGAGCCACGATTTGAAAAAGCTCATACAGTCAAAGGCACGCAAAAGTTTCACAGATTTTTACCGACTTCGCAATTTACAAGAGATGTTTACAATTTGAGCATGCAGACAGACCACCTCAATCTGTACAAGTGTAGTTACTCCACAAAACATAATTAAACCCCAAAACAGAGATTTGTTTGTGCTAGGTATGATGGGATTTGTTGGATTTGGCTGGTAACAGAAGAATCTGAAGAGTTCGGTGACTTTAAAGTAAATTTTATGCACCCTCACTATCCTTCAATGTCATATTGTTGGCCTAACAAAAATGATGAATGCTGGGTGGAAGCAGAAGACATTTGTTGTGTGTTAGACGATGTACCTGCCTTAAGGTCATCTTCTTCAAGAAATTATTTCTTAAGTACTGAAGATAACAAACAAATTGATCATGCCCCTTAATACACAACCATAAGTTGAAGTCTGATGTAATGTGTATATTTGCAGATGGTAAAAACATATAAAATTTATATAAAAGAAACTTATATATTGTTTTAATTTGACTTGACTAGTTTTAAAAGGCATTTTCTCACAAATATGGAAAAACATGTCCAGACAGATATCAGATATGTTATAGCTTACATGCCAAAGTGTATTTTCCTTAAAAAACATGTGCCCGAAAAAATGGCAGGGGGGGGGGGTTAAATTCAAGGTCAAAAAGTTTTTTTTAAACATTTACTATACATAGTGTTCAATCAACCAAGTTAACTGCAATTTTTAGATTCCCCTTCTGAATTCCTGTCCAATGACACCTTATATGTTAAAATTGATCCATAAATAAGAAAAATATAGACGTTGGAAATATTGCACAAAAACGGGAAAAATTTAGTGGTCTATATCTCGCAAACCGATAGTCCGATTAAGCTAAAATTTGAAATTATCACGTTTTAGCTTAGGGGCTCTCTGCATACCAAATTTAAGCAAAATCCATGATGTGACAATGTAAGTCGTTGGTTGAATTGAGGTGGAATGACCCTAAAAGCGTTTTGATGTTTCTTTTTCGGCGTCTCTTATGAAATCCTATGAAGAGCTTGTTAAAGGCAATGTTGAAATACATTAACTAAAACAGTGTACTTTAAGGCCAAAAGCTCCTCGACTTTGTCAATTTGTTGTGATGATATTTGTAATCAAAATAATACAGTAATAATAAATAACAATTATAAGATTTGTATAGTGCCTTACACAATACAGTCTCACGGCGCTGTGGACCAGATGGTACACATTCATAAGACTTTCAATGCCCCTAAGGGTCACGTCATGTCTTAGCTGCCCGAAAGCGGGCGCTACTTTCTTCTGTCCACATAGCAAGGAATGAGCTTAAGATTTAAAGCAGGAGGATTGGTAAATTGGTTCCAGATATAATTTTTTTTGTCAACTCTGACCTGTAAATGTACCTTGCATGCAAGTAAACTAGTTGAATAATAATTACTGAATTCCTACTTTTGGGGATACCTAAACAATTTTGTACTCGCTATAGCAAAATATTAAACTCATCGTAGACTCTTTCACTATTTTGCCACAGCTCATACAATATTTTTCGGTATCCACACAAAAGCATGCAATATGATACAAGTGCATTCATGATAATAATTTCACACCTTCAATGTTACAATATAAATTAATGCAAAATGTTTAAGTCTGCAGTGTTTTGCCATGTTAAAGTAACATTTCGAGTTTACAGTACACATATTACAATGTCTATCAGCATTTATGACATATTCAGGATATCAAATACGCATGTTACTATTGTGTCTGTACTCTGTGCTATTTTCCAATTCGTTGAACCATCCATTCTTGTTGGCATAGTGGGCATCGATTATTCTGCTTTACCCAGAGTGACATACAGCAGTTATGAAACGAGTGGTTACATTCACCCCATACAACTATAAAAAAAAGATAACTTTAAATTATGTTTGTTTATAGGCAGTGGCTATTCTTACGACATTGTTTACCCATGCATACTTACTCCTACATCTAGTTTTAAGAGTAATACCTCATCTATTCTTACAGCATGTGTGTGGATTTGGAGGGCAAGTTGATGGGATTATGCTGCTGACCAGTAAAAGGCCCAATTTCTCTAAGATGAGCCTACTGAGAGCTGCTTTAGGGATTGAATTATGTGGAAATAAATTTGGTACTAATTTTTACAACCTAATGAAAAGCAGTCAACTAATTAAGTTGAGTTAGACAATTAGTTAATGATAATTAAAACAAACAGGGGTGTTTTGTAAATGCAGTACAGACTGTCTGTGGTTGTCCCTGCTGAAACATACCCACATGCAATAAAACAAGGATGCCATCATTCTTTCTACAATCATTATCTGTAATTGTTCAAACTTGGTACACAGGTTGACTACAACATCGCAAGTCCAAACAAACAAAAACAAATTTATAAAAATACATAGAATAAGCTAAATTCATATTGATGGAATAGATCGATTGAATATTCCATTCTCTCCCCCCCCCCCTCTCCCTCTCTCTCTCCCTCTCTCTGTTGTAATTTCCCAATAATGTACGGTAAAGAATAAATTCGCCACACTCTATGTGGCTTTTATTTAATATAATGAATATTCAATTAGCTATATCGGCGGCTTAACCTGGCGAATCTGTAGTTATAAACAATCGTGAGCCACAAAACAAAACTATTTTATTTATTCAAATTCTCACTGAGGTGTACATATAAAAATATAAAATATTATATATAAAAATATTTATAGAAA
>JAOTQE010145812.1:0-11478 GCA_025631205.1 Nesometra sesokonis | reverse complement strand
ATAGTTGTTAAAGGACTTCATTGGACACAGTTGAGGTTAAATATTAATTTATTGAAAGGTTTAACATTTAGCTTTGGCGAGTCTAAACTGATTCTGGTCACTGTGTTTTGTGCTGAACCGTGCAGACTCGCTGGCACTGGTTTGAAAACATCACCACTCTCATTGTGATTAGGGTGCTCGAGCAACACCACATCAGAGGTAAAAAAATAGCATATAAATTTGAAGACTGAGCCTCGAGCACCCGCACCCTTCAAAGAAAACAAGAGCCAACTTCGGAGAAAAGGAAGTATAATGTCAGAGGAAAATCATAAAGTCAAATATTTATTTAATATTAAATAATACGAGAAACAACATTTTTTTGCTTGTCAAAATTATTTTGAAAATGTAATGAAAAAACTGGAATCCACTTTTTTCTTATTCTGTGATGTTTGTAGATGTGTTTAAAGCTAATTTCCAAGAATCTACCCAAAATTTTTCTGTTTTTTACATAAGCCCACAGACTATTGACCGTTTAAACGTCATTGTACGATTACTGTCAGTTCCATTTGTTCAATTCCAAAACGTTTATCACTGATGATTTGTCTTTCGGTTATTTCGCTAGTGAGTTAGCCATTCTTCATTCTTCTTCATTCTGTCGTGTTGTCCTTACAACAGTAGAGAGCTTTCGATTTGCGACGGCGACGACCTGGAACGCGAAAAGAATAAACGCGCTCAGCCGTGACGGTGTATGTAATGCGCGTTCTACGTTCTTTGTTGACATCGACTTCAATTTTAACAGGACGCATCTTATTAGAATTTTACTTTTTTCAGTAGGTTGGGCTCGTCGGTCACCGTTGTTTTATTTATGATGCTTTTCTATTTCTGTTAGTCCTTTGTGGTGGTGGGGGGCGCTTGGTTGTCAAATTTAAAAAGCGGCAACACGCCCACCTCAAAAGTAGCCTATCTGTCGGAGACCGTCTGGGGTTGCCCTTCTTGTCGGGGGAATTGCCCTCTCTGTCGGGGACATTGCCCTGCCGTCGGGGAATTCCTGACGCCGCTAGTGGTTTCAAATCTAGCCGAATGTTCAACGATATCGGTTTGACGTTCCATTAGAATTTGTTAGTCAGTTCGGTGGGTCGGTCCTTAACCTCAGAGATAACAGGACGCATGTTATTTGTATTGTATTCTTGTTAGAGTATGATTGGAAGTTCAATTTTATTTAGTATTTTCTTCGCGTTATTGAATCACTTTAAGACATTGATACAGTGAAATAACAAAAAAAAAATGAAAACAACTGTCTTTTTAAAAAAAGATAATACAAACTTATATTAGGACTTTGACATAGAACATAGAAAATTAAGAAATGTTCTTGTTAGTATTTGGTAATTGCATTTTTTGTATCTTTGTATCTAAGCAGGATAATAGGTCTTAATAGATAATTAGATAAATATACACATACAATTAGTGAATTTTTACTGACCCCAAGTAATACGATGACGTAATTTATGTCAAAATATTGAATCTTGTCACGATGGCGTGTATCTCATTGCTTGGAGTATGCATTATACTTTGTTACTTGAAGTTGATTAGTGGACCTTTCGGATTTTACTAACCCATTAGGTAGAAATAAATTATCTAATTTTGAAAAGGACACACGGTTTATTTACTAATTTTCAAGTTCATATGCTATACTTTCACAATGCTGGAAAACTAAATTTCTATATTTAAAATAGAGCATTCTAGCTTTTCCTTTTTTTTATCGGCATGTTGCAAAAACACAGACATTTTAGTTGAACGGGAACTATTTTTGGGATAGGCCTAACCTGAAGTATTTCTTTCATTTTTCATGATAATTATTTGTAGGCCAATTTGTTGCAATTTTTCATATAGCCGTACAAATCTGTAAAAATATTTAGAGTTGGAGTTGAGTAACATTATTTCTTAGACAAATTTTTTGCAAAATTGTATAATGTCATAAAATAGCCGAAAGGTCCACTAATCAACTTCAAGTAAGAAAGTATAATGCAAACTCCAAGCAATGAGATACATGCCGTCGTGACAAAATTTAATATTTCGACATAATTTATGTCATCATCAGGAAATTACATTTTTTTTTAAAGATTCCTTCCATCTTCTGATTTGTGTCTTGAAAACAAAATTAAGCGTTGACATTTTCCATGGAAACAATTCGAAATATTTTGAGAGTCAATTTTCTAACAGCACCTGATCATCATGCCTATTTTTATGCTACTGTTCCTTCAAGATTACCTTTAGCCCTACTCTTCCAATTTATTTTGGTTGATTCTAGATTTGACCTGTTATAGGACATGATCGACAATCTGAAAGTCACACCGGTTCCGACCTCGTTCATCTGCTTAATGTTAAATGATTTGGGGAAATACAATGTGTAATGCCACAGGAAGGAAATGTCAACATTCAAACAGGCCAACAAAGAAAGTGCATGCATGTAGGGAATGTAAATATGTTTGGTTTTCATTATTCTATAATCCACCGACATTAATATTTGTCATAAAATTTTCCATGGTAAACAACATTTGCGGTACTAACTGGACCATAATCCGAGAGGAAACATGACATAAAGTTATTCAACACACTGGTTGTTATTCTGTAGTTGTTGTAATATGACGTCATAACATGTCATTCAACTTTTTAAAAAGTCTCAATAAAATTTATAGACAAAAACCCAGAAATTACATGAATTATTCCTAGTCGACTCTTATGGAAAATTGAACGTTCTGAAAATGGTCAGTTTTATAAGAGTTGAGTGTATGATAGATATGAGTCTAGATATTTGATTGACTGAGTGATTGATTGATTGATTGATTGATTGATTGATATATGTTTAATTTTTATAATTCTCCATCTGAATATAAGTTTATTAAACTAATGTCATCAAAAAATAATAAGTTAATAGAGAATACCTCGCATTTTATTTTGCTTGCCTATAACAAAAGAAATAATTTCGTTATTTAAGTTTGCATCTGATATGGTTTATAATATTATATGTATACTTTGGGCCGCTGGCCTATGTATTTATTGAATAAATGCTCTGGGCTTTTAGCTCAGGGGAAGAAGAAGAAGATATATGTGGCAGAGCCAAGCCCAATGAGACATAAGTCTGAAAATTGAAAACTGAGTTTTTTATAGATTTTAAAACTACACATTAGTATCTATAACATGCACAAAAAATCAGTTTCATACGATGTATCCTTGCGAAGTTAGGAACAAGCAAAGTTTGAACATTTAAAATGTAAGTTTTGAGAAAACTGCATTTTGAAAATTGTTTATTAGCATATTGACTATACAAGGTCATATTAAATTGCATTTTTAAATATTTTTTTGATTATATCTCAAAGTTAAGGTAGTATGGAAGTTGAATGTATGAGCTGTACATTTTTCAAATAAAATAAAATATGAAAAAATGACAATTTTTAAATTTCTGCCTATTGTGAAAAACTAGCATTTGCGACTCATTCGGTTTGGCTCTGCCACATAATATTATTATTTGAATCGATTAACAACAATCACGAAAATAAACGCTTCGTGAAAAATAAAATATGACGGTGCTTTGTAACTGATTGAAATTGTAAAGGTGATGCCAAAATGTACCTGTACCTTTCAGACAATGAAAGGTATTATCTATTAATGCTATTATTATACCACAAGCTTAATGGCAGGCTCCGAAAAAATATGTTTTAGACGTTGGTGTTTTAAGACATTTTGGAGGTGTTTCAAATAAAAGGAAAAAAAAGTTAAGAAAAGGCGATTTTTAGCAATATGACCTAATATGGAAACTGGTGGTATATCAATGCAAACGAATGTACTCAAACAACATATCAAATAGTTCTTTTCCTACGACGTCTACCTTTAAAACGAATCGGTGTTCGTAACGAGTATTAACGGATTATTAATTATTGAAATGCGTTGAAAATATTATAAACATTATCTTTATGTTGCCCAGCACAATAGTTTTGGAAGGTTTTATTCCCTTTAATTAAGTGTTTTTTGTAGTTTCCGGAATAAATTTATGTGTTTATGTTTTTCATAAAATTTTATGGATTATTGTTATGTATTATTTAAACCACAAAGTCGGAATATATAAAAACTAAAAAAAAATAAAATTTTGATCCTGATTTTCGGAATTTTAGGTCGGTCGGGTTTGGGTAACATAAAAATGAGACATAAGTTAAAAAATTGAAATTATTTTATTTTTTATGGATTATAAAACTACACATTAATATCTTTAACATGCAAAAAAATCAGTTTCATTCGATGTTTTCTTGCGAAGTTATGAACAATCGAAGTTCTAACCTTTAAACTGTTATTTTTTTAGAAAGCTGCATTTGAATTTTTTTTACCAGTAGTACATTGACTAAGCAAAGTCATTTTAAAATAAACATGTTTGATGATATATCTGAAAATTGGTAGTATAAATGTTGAATGTATAAACTGTGTAATTTTAAAATAAAATTTGAAAAAAAAATTACTATTTTTAAATTTCTGTCTATTGTAGAAAACTAGCATTTGCGACTTATGTCTCATTTGGTTTGGCTCTGCCACAAATGTTTTAGGCCTTATTAAAATGCTATTTCCATCATTTTTTATATTGTATACAAGATCACAGGCAAATCAGAAACCACGATGAGCATTCAAAATTATAAAGCGTTTAAAAGAGAGTCTTACTTGTTATTAAAAAAAAAACAGTTTTAGAATTTAGAAAAAAAAAGTCAAATGAAGGTCAATCCACAAAGGTCAAAGACAGTTCATTGAGTAAGGTAAATAATAATATGATAACATTAATGAAATCTGGCGGTAATTACAAGCAGGTTTGGAAACGTACTGTTCAGCCCATGACAAATATCCTGACAGACAGATAGCAAGACGAACTAACAGACAGCAACACAAATTTTAGACTGACGAACGGACGGAATGCTGGACACTTGTATTTCTCGCTTTATTCAATACTGTACCGTTAGGCCTGGCTACACTTTTTCTACTTTAACATGTTAACTATGTTTTTTTTTTTATATTTTGGTTGATTACATAATATGCTTAAAATAATTGTATTGCTTCATAAGTCATAATAGCCACGGTCATTCGCGGTTTTGCCGTCACATTCTGTTCCAATCGGACATAATTTATTATGTTATTTAATATGTTATATATGACTGGATTTCACATAATTATCAACCAATTTAAATCGTTTACATTACAAAATATCAGGTTTTTTTTTTACTTTTCAGTTAAAATCACACTAGTAGGCCCTACAATAATTGTGAATTTAACAGTAGACCAATAGATCGTTTTGCAATAGGCCTAATGAATAATATCCTCAATTGAAATCTAATTATCTGTAATAATTGTTTGAACTCGTACATCCTATTAATTTCTATGGTTGGACTTTCGCATTGTGAATGTTAGAGTAAAACGTATGTCGTGGGGACATCCTCGCCTAAGGCCACTTCCACAATTATACTTATAATTATATAATTATATAATTATACTTACTTCCACAATTATACTTATTAACAACTAAACAAAGAATACTCGTTTACTTTGACTACCCATCCTTCCAAAAAAATTGCAGTTTGCACTGTTATAACCATGAAGAAAATAATTTAAAACCTTATGTATGAATGTTAGACATCATCATCGATTTATACCATGGTTGATTTTTTTTTTCGTGTCACATCCAACAGCAAGTTAACTCGCCACTTACAGGATGAGAACTACGCCATGCTTTCTAAACCAAGTCTCATTATGAGACTAGGGAGTGGCGTTGTTACGTCGTAGGAACCAACCTAGCGTTCAGCCAGGTTTGAACCCAGGACCTCGGGAGTGGAAGGCAAGCATGCTAACCACCAAGCTACAGCGCCACTCATCTTTGATCAAACAAATCGTTGGACATTGGAAAGGAAAAAAATCTATGAGATTTTCTGTCTAGGTCTAATTCAGACAGTTGGTTTGCACACGTTTTCTTTTACAGGAAGCATCAAATAAGATTTTTGACCCATCAGTTTGTGGGGCATTCCACAGTATTTGGTCCGTGAAGTCTAATTGTGATTTTCAATGCAACTTTTGGTCATATCATAAAGTAGATATGTCAAAGTTTAATGGGCAAATTTTGTTTTTCGTCTTTGATGGCTAAATTTTAAGATAGTGATATTAATTATGAAAAAAAAATATATATTTGACGTTGTGAGTGGGACATTATAAAATTCTAAATATTTCTTGTATTATACATCCACAACTCTCTGGCAATATGATTTTACGGAATAGATTTATAAATTCTTTTCAAAAAATAAAAAATACTGTGGAATGCCTCTTGTCGATAATTTAGTTTTTGTTTTTAATTCAGTATACGAGGAAATTCAGCGAAGATGGACTCCTAGGATTCACTCTTTTCAACCATAAATGCAAAATTATTACTCAATATAAGCCTATCTATCTATTAAAATAAATAACACCAACCTACATAGAAATGTTACGTTCGTAGGCATTGAACTGGAAGCACCACATTCAATATGTAGGCAATAAAATAGAAAGTCATTGGTATCTGTAAAGTAAAACATTTCCTTTACATGGGCCTATATTAATAGCCTTACAGTAGGCATACATTGCTTTTAGCACATCTTCAAGATGGAAACGTTGTATGGGTTAATAACTACCCAACGCATATTGAAACGTTGCAAAAGTTAAAAATTAAATTAAGAAATTTAAAACGACATACTAGATAAGATAAGATACAAATAATACTATTCATATCTAGACATCATTTCAGACAATTCCCCTCCTTATGTCATATCTTTGATGAAAACACACAAAGTAAATTTGTGCAAAATCCCTTAGAAACTCCACCCCCAAAATGCACGTACCGTTTTCAAGACTAACATCCAGTCACAGATCCATATTCACGGACCTAATATCTGGAATGAGTTTCATGATAAAATATTTCAATTACGCTCCTAAAATTACCATCGAAATACACTGAAACAGCTAATACAATATTTTATATGTTTATTTTCCCTTTAAAAGATCATGATATTTACAAACTGGTTTTGGAAATTCGTACATCATTATATATTGTAAATACCGTTTTGGAAAATCGTCCTCGGTGCCACCGGGTTGTACTGCTTGACAAGGTATCGTACCGTATGCTGGTACCAGTACCGACCCTTGTTAGATACTCCAGTATATGACGCAGTGGTGGCGCCAGGATTTCCCTAGAAGGAGCAGGTACCAGAAAGGTATCATCATAATCATCATCGTCATCGTCATCATCATCATCGTCATCATCATCATCATCATCATCATCACCTTCATCATCATCATCATCATCATCATCAACATCATCATCATCATCCTAATCGCCATGTGCTTGTTTTCCTTCATCTGTTCCGGTGCATTTACCTAGGTTATAGCCTAATTATAATGGACGTGTGATGTTTTCTCTCGAAAAGTATGTTTGTCATTAATATTCATCACTCGAAAATTATGCACAATCTGGCAGACTAATTAAATAGGTGTAAATCAACCATCCATGACATCCAATCGGAGTGGTATTTTTAAATATAGAAAAGATCGGAGTTAGTAGGGATACCAGGCCTATTTGAGGCAGTGGGCCGATTCTGAAAATATCCAAGGAGAAGGGGGTGAGTATTTTGCCAACGGGTGGCAGGCCTTTCCAAGAAGAAATTTTAGACATACCTTAAACTCACAGAGAATAATATGAACTTGCCAGAATAACACCCATAGTAGGCCCACAAGTCCGATATGATACTTCTAACAATTTTATAGTAAATTGCGATGTCCTATCGAGATTTCTATTCCAAACATCATAGACAAAATTATTCATGTTGTAAATAGGGGCCTACTTTAGTTTCATCACATCATTTTAGCCTATAGGCCTATAACATTTCAAGAAATTCACATTCTGCAGTTGTCAACTTTATAACGATTACCATCAATAGGTAGTATGTAGATCTAATAATAATATCTCGGGGAATATGCTCATTGCCTCTGGGTACTACCCTACAATTGGACTCTCCATCTGGCCCCTTTAATACGACGATCTATATTACGAACGTCATCTCGTAGTTACGTTTTCTTTTGGCATCTTGACATGAACTCCGTGTACTACGTGCTCGGTTACCACTCAACAATTTCACTCCAGCTGTTTGTATGATCGGGGAACAGTTCAACTGTTCCCTGGTAATGGTATGATCATTGTTACTAGAAGTAGGGCACTTTACATTAATATTAGGGCCTACCCTCGCTCACAAGTGAGAGTGCATTGCAATGAGCGCGATCCGTCTGTATGTCCACGCACTCCATGAACTTGCAAAATTCATTTTTTTTTAAATTAAATGTCAGGACCGACCTCGACTCGGTCTTCCGTGGGCCTGGTGCTGATCCAAATTACCACACGGATTATACACAAACGTAATTACTAAACAAAAGAAAAGTCTACATGTCTTTTAGCCAATACACAATGGAGGGTTCAGTTGCGTATCCAGGGGATGCTCAGATGCTCGAGCATCGCCCCCCCCCCCCTTCGGAGGCAAAAAACAATAAAATATGGGTACAAATTGAAAATTTTGGCCTCGAGCACCTCCCCACCCCCATTCAGTGCAAATGAGCATTCTTTAAAATGACTATAATGTGAGGTAAAAGCACCACAGAATCACAAATGGCACTATAAATAACGTGCTAATGGGGTGACTGCAGGGGAAATAAGTTTAATATTTTTTTTTTTACATTTCTTTTTTTTTTTCGTTGCTTGTTAAAATCCAACCCAGGCTTTAGCACCCTTCATCAATTGCTGGATACGCCCCTGGGGTTGATAAAGTAAAAGTAAAAACCAAGTCTGTCAGACAGTAACCCTCAAATTTGACATCTATTTTATAAGAGAAGCATTAATGGTATTTTTTATGGAGCTGGTGATTGCATTACTATTTAGTCTATCCATTTTTTTTGTCTAATGATGATCTCAAGTTGTGAATACCACCTTAGTTTATTTAGAAACATGTAAATTAAATTGTTAATTTAAAATATACATTGAATTTAAGGGAGGCGTGTGAAATCTACAATACATATCAAATCAATCGAAGATGAAATTGTTTTTTAATGAGGGTGAGTTGCTGTCTGCAAACGTAAGAAAATTACTTCATTCAGAGGTTTGAATAAAAAAACTAATTAGTTTTTAACGTTACATACAATATATCCGAACTGTTTGGGACGACTTTAACTGTCAAGGCCTGTTCATTAGTCCTATAATAATTATATAAAAACAATGGAAGATATAATACGCCTAAACGTGGAAAATATTGATATCTGAATTACAGTGGCACCGTCAGAATTTAAGGCTGTGGAAGAGATTTTTCGCATGTAGGCACTCAAGAAAATTTTACCGACGGAACCAAGTTTCACCTCGACGGAGGGGGCTAAGATGCCGACGGTGGATTTAACCCCTTACCCCTAGTAGCGCCGCATTGTATCAATACCTGTTTCACTCTTGTCTATCTGTCAGTCTAATTGTAAATAGGACCGGAAATATTCGTGAAGAAAATCGCGGGGTCCCAATTGTAAAAACAAGATTTTCTTAAGTTCGTCGTAGCACAGTTTGCAATGAGTACCCTTTCAAAAAACGTGTGCAAGTACCTTTATTTAAAAGTCCGACATCTTGCATCATATTACGAAAAAAATATTCTGACAATCGTTTTCTCTATTTGATACCATGACTGATAAAAAAACAACCTCACAGTTGCTTACTACAAACTAATATTTTGAAAAGTAGGTCAAATTATGCCATAATTGTAAAACTTTAAAAAAGAAAAACAGTGGCGAGTACTGGCGAAAACTAAATTTCGGAGATAATTGATGTTTTGAACCCTTATGATGATCAAAAATTCCATGCGACTACATGACAACCCTGGGGACTTAGCTCTGATACCATCTACACTAAACATCCAGGATCGTTGAATATTAATCAATTTAATATCAGATATTACACTGTAATATTTGATGGCAGCTATTAGCAATTTATAAATATATATAAATAGCAACGGTTATGAGAGTCCGAATAGAGTTATTGTTCAATTGTTTTGTATTGGGTAATATCCGACCAATCATTGTGTACTTGGAAATTCAACGGTGTAGAAATCCTCGACCGAGACGCGACCGCATCGCACTTGCAAACTTTCTGGTAGGAGGGATGGACAGGCAACGCGCGGAAGGCAACAGTCTATGTTCCTTGTGAGGTAATCATAACAGCTGGGATATCTCGTCAATTATGTATCGCAATATAACAATTTGACGCTGATCCACCAAGAGTATAAAACAATGCGTTTTTAAAAATTATACTCGGGGATAAATAACTTTCAACAGTACTAAACAACGGTAAGTGATACATCGATTGGTTTCGTTATTTGAGAATTGTGCTTTTCGGAATTTATAATTACAGTATCTTGCTTTAAGAACACAGTATGATGACATTGAGAAGTCTCCACCATCTAAAACAAATGAGTCTGAGTCTGCCTTTTTTCTGTTTTTACACAAGTAGTTTAATCTATTGGCCAAATCACTCCCGTATACAAATCCACTGGATTAAAAAGGAAGACGGTATTAACTTGAAAGGGAGTTTCAATGGAAAAGGATGTACCTAATAACTAAAGTTCAATTTGGTTTTAAAATAACTGAAGCACACTAATATTCTGCTTAAACCATAGTCTGCCTGTTTACCTGTCAAATACAATAAAAACGCACTGATACCACTGAATTTCATAGGCTTAAGCTACCGGTATATAAAATGCTATTCTAAATTTTACCACGCCAAGCAAACATACCATTACGGCTTCGCACATTAGGATAAAATGCATATTAAAAAAATCATCGAAAATATCTGTTATAATTTAAAAAATGAACGTTTATTTAATAAATGATACGTGCATCTATTTTTGTTTTTCTATAAACACGCAGGGATTTCAAGTAGTTATGCCAATGAAAACGTTCGGTGTTATTGTATGCTAGTGCCCTTTAATTTATGAGAGCGTGCGGTACCTGGATAAATTGTAATATGACGCATTGCGTTGCGTTCTACGATAAATTCAAGTACAGGTGTACAGGCGTAAAATTTGCTATAATTCACTCTGTTGGAGTGAATTTAAAGGAGTGACCTGAGGCGCCACTCTTAACAGATTGAATTATCTCAGGGGCGCAGCCAGGATTGAATGAAAGGGCCAGCAGTGTTGGCGCCAGGATTTGCCCGACGGAGCGGGGCTAGGTCCCAACGAGGTCCGGGTGGGCGTGGTTGCCGGTTTGGTTTTGATGAGCAAAAAAAAAAAAAAAATTTCTCGTTTTTATATTGAATTAAATTATGCAAAGTTGAGTTTCACTCTGCATTATTAATGGCTGGCTTACAATTCATGCACTACTATATTATTCTTCACATTAGAACTTTTTTTTTAAAAAAAAATATTT
>JAOTQE010145801.1:0-11480 GCA_025631205.1 Nesometra sesokonis | reverse complement strand
AAATTCAAATTTTCGGTCGTTAAATTGACAAAAATAAATCTCACTATTTTTGGATCTCCAAACTTGGGAGCTCTGCCTGACTGTGTTGAGGAGAGCAATTTGTAGCACACCTGTGATTTTCAGAAGGCAGGACAAGCCTTCCTGTTGTTATAATAAAGCCATTTCACGGTTTCAACTGCGCATGTGCAAATTAAGGTAAAACATTAAAACAACGTGCAGCAATTATTACTTTCAATAAGAGCTGTGCGACGTTTTATTACTTGACCTTGGTAACGCACATGCGCAGTTGAAACCGTGAAATGCCATATTCAGTTAGCACATGTTCGTTCTGTTATTAAAACCAATGGCATTGAATAGTTCAAATTAACCAGTGTCTTATGACATACTAAGTGACCGTTGCAAACTAGACTGTTCGCACATGATACGCACATGATACGCACATGATACGCGCATGATACGCGTGTGCAGTTACCAATAGACTTTTCCATTATGAGGATTGCACGCGTGCATTTTAGTGGTGTTGTATGACATTCTTAGACATTAGCATCCTGACCTTTCGCATTTTTTAATTTTTTGTCCAGTATTGAAAATGGTAATAGAAAAAAAAATTGTGATCAAACTAATTAATAAGTACGAAAGGTAGGTTTATATAATTGTATTATCCATAACCTGCTTACAAAATTTCTTAAAATCCAAGTACTATGTTAAATGTTTTTGTTAATTGGCAGAGTGGTCTAGTAAGTGGAGTAATGCAGGTGCTGTTACTGGGCTTGTCTGCCCACCTGACCAAGGAACTTGGTATGGCACCAGGAGGAGAGTTCCGAAGAGCTTTCAGAGAGGTAACAACTTTAAATGTTATGCTACGTTAATAATATATCATTCTTAGTGCTTTTAAATAATGTTGCATGGACATTAAACACCACTGGAACACCTACATGCCAATCTTTTTTCCCTTTCCGCATCTTGAGACCTTCAAGGACAGTTTTCTATTCAAAGGACCTTCCTTACTAAAAGCATTACCTTCAGATATCCGCAATTCTATGTCCCTGAATATTTTTAAATCAAAACTAAAAGCATACCTCGCCTCAAAATCTAATATGAGTAGAAACTGTTCATGATGGTCTCAACATGCCCCCCCCCCCCATCATGTTTGTATACACATGTATATTCTTCTATTTAATTTGAAATATATATATATATTGTTTTATATATAAATTTTAAACTTAACTATTTCAACCATAGGCCTATTGATATATTTTTATATTTTGTATTTTTTATCATGCATTTGTTTTATGTGTAGAGGACATCATGCAAGTCAGCCGTATTCTGTAGGCTGTTTTGTGCAAAATCGTACTTTAACACTTTCTTCTCATGTAGAGATAGACACCTCGTAAATCATTTCCCTTCACTTCTTTCTTCCCTTCGCTACTACTGCTGTGTCTTTCCAGCTGTTAATCCCTAGCTTCCTTCATTCAGTGTCTCCAGGCCTTGCAATTTTTAGGTGAGAATGTGCGATCACTTGCCTAACACACACACCTAACATGCCCTTGAGGTGTGCCATTTAGGGCACACTTATATTTAGCAAATTTCTATACATATAGATATAAACCTACATCTGAATGTGTTGAAGAGTACAATTTGCAGCCCACATGCAATTTTCAGAAGGTAATGAGTATAATTGTCAATTTGTTTCTCAAATGTACTCAGGTGGAGAGGCACCGTGAATAAAGTGACTTGTTCAAGGACACACAACGGCTGGCAAGCTTGAATTTTGACCAACGATTAGGAGTCCAAATTGCAACAGCTGAGCCGGTCACATCCATAATACATTTACATTACTTCACTACAATTATAACCACTTTTGGGTCATCTAGTAAAACCAATATTGGTAACAAACTATTGCTTCCATACAATTAATTATAACATGTTCATCATTTTCTTATAGTTATAGACAGATAAGAAAAATAATATTTTTTTGGATATTTACACCCGTTTCATTTTATAGGCCCAGCAAGTTCCTGGATGTAAAATAAACCTTGGGGACAGACCAATACAAATCACCTTAAACAGAGCAATGGCTGAGCTGTCTGTCTGGCAGAAGATGAGGCTAGCCTGGTACATGATTACCTCCAAAGATCCCATTACGTGAGTTGCCATGATTATGTTCTTCAGATAAGGCATTGTACTGGTTTATAATAGATTTCATTGTTAAAACAAGGTATTGAAGCAATTAGTATATTGGTTGCAGTTTGTATTTTTCCATTGCCATTTTTACTTGTCTTTTGTTATTCTCATTACAAATATGATCTTGTTGAGAATCAAAGCAACTGACATGTCAGGACTGTATGGGACACCTGTCTGAAAGTGCTTCATAAAATAATATTTCACATACCATCCAACAGCAAGTTGCTTCACCATTTACAAGATATAGTGGCACTGTAGCTTGGTAGTTAGCTTGCTTGCCTTCCAAACCCGAGGTCCTGGGTTCGAACTTGGCTGAAGGCTAGGTTGGTTCCCACAACTTAACATGCCACTCCCCAAGCCTCATAATGAGACTTGGTTTAAAAAGCATGGCATAGATCTCATCTTGTAAGTGCTGAGTAAACTTGATGTTGGATGCAACATGAAAAAAAAAATGACAACTCTGCCATGCTTTCCATACCAAGTCTCATTATGAAGCTTGGAAAGTGGTGCTGTTAGGTCACGGGAAAGAACCTAGTGTGTAACTAAGTTTGAACTCTTGGGATCAGGAAGGCAGCAAGGTAACTATCAAGCTACAGTGCCATTAACCTCAGAGAAAAATTACTACAGTATATAAATTTTAGATTTACATTTAAAAATCACACAAGTTTATTTATGTGTGTCTAAAGCATAGATTTATTATTTGCAGCTAGATGGTGAACTTCCAAAAATACATAGCCCCAAGTGCAGATCCATGTAAGCGCCTACTATTCCAGAATCCAACTAATCAAATTATGTTACACTCTAACCTTTCTTTCTTCTTTATTATCCAAAGACATAAAATAATGACAACAATTATTTTGTTTTGCCTTCAAATAAAAGAAGGTTGAAAAGTGGCAAATTCATGCCTATCGTGTTCAACATCCTATAAAATCAGATTTAAAAAAAATTACAACAAACGCTTCTTTGATATTGTAGTAAACCCTGTTGTAGTAAAACCTGTTTGTAGTAAACCCTGTTGCTATGTCGAAATTGCGCATGCACAATCATTCATAGAAGTTTCAAACTTATCAGTAAATGAATTCAATCAAAATCTTAAGACATTGACAACATAAAATGTGTGTGACGTATGTAAGTTATTTGTATGAGAAAACAATGTTAAAACTACATTAATTGTAAACAGTTATTATTTAACTTACATGTTTGTGGCAAAGGCTGAAAAAATCAAAATAGTAGGTGCCTACATGGGACTGAAATTCTACAGTGTAAATTCACCATCTAGCCGTAATAGTAAATTGATGGCTGAAAGCTAAGTCCAGGCTATCAAATTTTATTTTACATAAAACTTGATTTGCCTATACGTGGTCATGATATCATGACAATACATAAACATGTTCTTACCATATATGTGCTTATGAAAGTTTAAAATTAATATTTTCCAACAGAAAGGAAGATGTAGAGAAGTGTAAACAGAAAGATTTATTAGAAGAAATGCTGGAAGAAATGACTGGTGAATTCCCCGCCCTTAGTCGGGTCTTTGTGACTGAACGTGACATGTTCTTAGCAAATTCTCTGCGATTGTGTACTCAGCCACTGTACTCAGAACATAAAAATGGTGAGTCATTAGTCTATTTTAACTTGCAATTCTACTTTATATACTTTAAATGCTGTTTAAATAATTTCACCTGGCTTCTAAAATATTAATAATACTAAGCCAAAATTGTACTTTTGGGGTGATAGCATTAAATCTTTGATGGACATTGACTGGTTAGTTGATGACATTGAAAGTTGCTTTTGATGTTGTCGGGCACTCTTTACCATTAGTTTTAGGAATGAGTTGGTTATAAAACATTTTTTCTCATTGAAGGCTTTCAACAGCATGTACATATGAAGCATGTCATGGCAAAATCACCAAGTTGTAGGAAAATTAGAAGTTGGGGTTTTTTTTATAGCCATATTACACTTGTTGTACGCTTTCAAATGGTAGGTCAGTTATCAAATTCGGACATTTATAACTGAAATTGAACAAAATATAAAAAAAAATTTTTGAATATTATTTCCTCTTGTTTATTTGCATATTTCTTAATAACTCACTGTGCAACAACTTGTTAGGTCTGCACGAAGCTCACTCATTTCTTGTTGTTGTTGCGACCATAACTTTAAATGCGTCTAGCGTCGGCAGTTTTGAACGGACGTGCATGGAGTTTTGTACACATAAATTAGACCCCATTCCCAACAAACGCTCATCACCCATTTTTAAAGTTATACCCAGGGTGTCAACTAGACCCAGAAAACCAAAATTGCGTTTTATCAAGTAGTGTAAAATACGCCTCATTTTAACAAGCACATGAGTAGCTCGGTTGGTTAAAACATCGTTTAGTGTGACCGTTCTACAAAAGCAAAGGTCAATGGGGTCGAGTCGCACAATGATAGGGTTGGCAATTTTGTTTTTTTTTTTACATTCATTTTTTGTCGACATCTAATTATTTTAAATTGTTTATTTTAATTTCCTCTTCCAAACATTTTTATTGCAAAATCTACTAAAAACCCTAGAACGTTAAATCCATGAGACATGGCCTACTAGTGCTAGGGTAATAAATTTTGGAAGAATGTTTACACCCTGAATATCTCAGTGGAAGCGCGGACCTGGTTAGAGTTCGCTCTTGTTGCTTTTGTCATGACTAGCCTCATATGTGAAATTTCAATCTGTAGCCTCCAAGTCTTCATCAGATGATGACTTGTGATTTTGTGTTCCTCAGTCTTATGACCTGTTTTCAGGACATATTCTTTGAATAGCCATGCTCATACAGAATTTTAAAGTGCTTATCTAATGTGACTTCCTTTAGCATGTTAATTAAAAAGCATTCACATAAAAAACAAGATCATCATAATGATATGCTAATTAGCTGCCTTGATTATAAATTTAATTGGCTTAATTGATAGAAGCTGAAAATAACAATGAACAGCAGTGACTGGGCGGAAACTTGTAAACAAGATAATTAATACCCAGTGCACTTGGTTGAATTTTTTTATGAATTAATTTATCATGATAAACTTCCCAAATCCTGATAATTATCGTGCTCTAGAAGAACACCTTAGCATGGATTAACATGCTAAAGAAGATCATGATAATAGCTTCCTGGCTGGTTCACATAGAACATCATGATAATGAATATCACGATAAACTCTGAGTGTGAACCCAGCTTATGTTGACCATACATTATTCAGTGCTCATGAGTGCTCATTTTCTTTACAGCATTTGTTGCACCTGTAGTGGTGGGTGTGGTCGGTATAGGACACACACCCGGTATAATAGAGAACTGGAATAAACCACCAACAAGTAACCAACTTCAAGAAATAATGAAGTAAGTTATTTACTGAACTTTCTACTAATCTTGCCAATCGTGGTCAGTGTACACGTCATTATCTTATAGTTTAACATTAACAGTTTTGCTAACAATCATATGTTGTTTGCTAGGAAATATTGCCCATTGCAAGAATTTTCTTTCGGCTTAATAAATCAAGAATTTTTTTTTTGTTTTTGGGAGTTTTAACTTGATTCAGAGCATAACATACACAAGTAACTAATACAAAAATTGTAGTCCAAAAGTTCTTCAAATTTGTTTAATGGACATTTTAATTCGTTAAAGGCATACAAATTTGCAAGATCTCACCACAAAATGAGTCTAATGGTAGGAAAATCCAAAATTGAGTTATTGGTACCTTCTAATTTATCATAATATATGACATGATCTACACTTTAAATGCCATTCATTGGATAAGTAGATCCAAAGATATGAGCATTTGATGTTTTTGTGTATGGAAACATGGTTTTGAGAAAAAAATAAACAATTAAAACTATAAATCTCAGAAAATCTGTATGAGGGACACTTTCCTACATGAAAACTAACCTGAAAAGGGTATTAAAATGACTTATAGGTACCATAGTACCTATAATTTAAAAGTTGACTTCAAAGACCAATTTTGATTTTCTCAAATTGATCTCGCCTACGATACGACTCACATTATTGCACTCGCCATGATGTTAAATTAATTTATATATAGCGCCTTATACAGAGTCTCAAGGTGCTGTGAACTTCATGCTACACATTTATTGATTTTCTACTCCCCTTTCCAAAAAGTACTTACTTGTTCTTAAGTTCTTTTAGCAGTGTGGATGTGGACTATTACACTAGAGAAAATCTTCAGATAATTTTCTGCTTTACACAAACTATTTTCTCTTATTCTAGATGACTGTTTTCACTACCGGCACCAGGTGCGAGCAGGACATGAACCGCTGGTTAATTTTTCCCCTGCAATAACCCTTGGACAATACTATAATTAAACCAAAGTAATAAATTTCTTCTTCTTTTATCAATAGGGTTCCAGGGCGATCATTACTTGGTTCAGTGTTTCGCTTTTCGATACGGGCGTCTTTGTTAGGTACCGTTGTGTTTGGAATTTACCGTTGTTACCGCTGGTGTGGTGGACCTCATATAACATCCTTTTTTCCGTCATGGTGATCATTTAATACCGAAGATGCAGCTAGTATTTCAAATTAAACGTAATAATAGGTGTACTTCAAAAGGGGATCATGCACACAAGAATAAGCATTTTGAAAGCCACCAAAAAACCATACAGTTGAACTTCTCATTTACAAACCTTTTTTACAAACATATTTCAGCTAAAAATATTGTAGAAATAATGACTAATAACATACTATGGCCAATGATTGATTTTGCTTTTTTTTTTCTTGTATTTGTTATCCTTGCATATTTAAAAAGCAAGTGTAAAGAACATGAAGACCACCAAACAGCTGTGTTTATAGCCTGTCTCACAGGCCTTACGGTCGAGTTTATTAACTTTTATTGCTTGATTTCTTTAAAGGCGCTATTGACGTCCCATACTCACATATTTTAGTTTAGCCATAAGGCCAGTTAAAACGATTCAAGCGTGACGATTCACACCCGAAATATGGGTGTAATTTGTCACACTTGATTGAATTTGAAAATCATGTGATACCATTGCATCACTATCTCATACAAAGTTTGGTGTTAGCGAAGGCCTTCATGCACGGTTTTGGGTCTACCCATGGTTAAGCCGTGTTCTGTCCCTTTTATGAGATTTATTAAAACTTCTCAATTATGAACTTTCTCATTTACAAACACCTTTTAGACGAAGGGGTGTGTAACTGAGGTCAACTGTATTGAACAGTTTTATTATTTTTATTTTGTTCCACACCCATAGCAAGTTTATCATCACATACTTATGAGAAATACATAATTCCTTGTCAATCAAGTCTCATTACAAGGTATAGGGAGTGGTTTGCAGATCCAATGAGAAAATTAAATTTAAAAGATGCATTACTTAATAATCACATGAGTACTCATAAGAGGTAAAAACGGGTCTACCAGGTTGTTTCTAATACTCTGCAACTTCATTTTGTACCATCATATAGTTCTACTACCCAGGTTTTATAAGGTTCAACCCATTTGTTGTAATCTCCTTGTATATAGACAAGCATACACGAAAACTACACATTTTATACAAAAATAGTTTTAACTGGTTATTTTTATTAAACCTATTGGAATGATATGGCACGTTCTGTTTAACGCTGTTTTCTGCTAGGTGGATTAATCCATGCGAACAAAAGGCGAATTTATTCGCGTGAATCAATATCTTCATATTAAAGAACTTGTATGATTATTTTCACAAAAGTTTGCTTCCAGCTTTTTGAAATTTACATTTTAACGATTAATACAAAATCGATTGTAATGGAAATTTATATATTTCACGTTTTATATAATTACACTTGTGAATAAAAAAGAAATAAATATTATTATTATTTTTGTTCATAACATAAAGTACTTCACAAGTAATTCACAAAAAGTAGAAATAATTGGAACTATCAAATTCACTGCAGCGAAAATTCACCTAGTGGAAAACGAGCTTTATGAACATCAGTAGAAAGGAAGTATTTATACATTTTATAGAATATAGTAGATGACCTTTGAATAGTTTTATAACATAGTGGAAATGTGAGCATCTCACCACAAAATGATTCTCATAGGTGGGAAATGTAGGTACAAGTAGTGCATTTCAGTAGCGCAAATATAAACTTTAAATCAATTTTTAATGTATACAAACATGTTTCTGCAAAAATCTCCCACAATGTATTAATTAAAGAAACTACCATCTCAGAAAATATGCATATAAAAAACTTCACTGCATCAAAAGTGTATTGTAATGGAATTAGAATACCATACTCAAAATTAAGTAAAACCAGAATTTCGCAAAATATATGATTATTTTGATGACCAATTTTTAAGTGAAGCTGCCTAAATTATTAAAAAATGGATGGAATATATAGAGATTGTGATGGACATTATTTTTTTTAGAAATTTTACGTGCATTTAATTTAAACATATGCCATGTGTGGTAAGTTGTTTAACCATGCATTTTAACTTGACATCAATTAATATATCAAGATACTATTTAAAAAGTTCTGTTTTTATTACTATGGCTTTTTGTCCACATCAGCGGACCCATGTAATTTTAACTTAACGTTTAATATCCCCAAAAAATGTGTTGCAATAGTATCAACAGGAAAGAAGTGTTTTGTTTGAGTTTGTTGTGTCACCATGTGGCAAGGGTACAACGTTCTGCACATGCATACAGTGTTTTTATGTTTCCATATCATCCACAAGCGGATTTATAAAGTCCATGTGAAAATTTCTCCCCAAAATAAAATATAGTTTCAGGCAGTTATAAACAGAAAACAGTTGAAAAACATTCAAAATAAAGCATTACCTTTTTTTTGCTTTTCAATTTTGAGACTATTAACACGTCCACCCCACTTGAAGTAGTGCACTCTCTCTTTCACACAATCTTGGATCGCCCCTCTCACCAAATCAATAGCTTATAATTATTAAATGAAGCAACCTAGAATGAAGAGAGTATGCACCAAAAGTCAATACATTATAAAATAATACCAAGCAGGTTTCACTAATAAATACCACCGAGGCTATGATATTTCATGAAAAAAACCCTTACAAATTTAAATTTATTTTTACATGCGATAATATTATTTTCTTATAATAAATATTTTTATTTCTTTATTTTGAAAGTAAAGTGGCATTTTTTTCTCAATCTGAGCCAACAAGTATGAAGTACTTTTTGAAATTATACTGTAGTTTGTATTTGAAGTTAAGGTCACTGCATTTTGTATTAATCTATGTGAATGGTTAGCATTGTTATCATGCCCATTATTATTATTTGGAAGTTCAGTGATTACCAGTAGATTGTTATGTTTTGAGTTGTATTTGCTGTTTTATTAAATATTATTTATTAGATTGTATACATTCTTAATATATTTATTTTGTTAGAATCATCAATAAAATTGATGATGCTGACAAACTTTATTCGGAAATTCTTGTTATATATTTTTGGGTTTGGGTCAATCAGCTTTGCTATTATGAATGGTAAAATTTATGTTGTGTTTTCATTCTGCATTTAAAAATGTCAATTATGAAGAAAATTAAAGTACATTTTTAAAAATTCTTAATAAAAGAACGAATGAAATAATACACTTTAATATGTTATTGATAACTATAGGATTAGTTTACATAAAAATGTCTCAATGTCAAATTGTTGGTGGTATTTAGTACTTACTATGTATGTAATTTTATTTATTATCAGACCTAGAATGCCAATTATAAATATTTTAGTGAGCGATCAACGCAGAAATATGACAGCACCCTCATCTTACAGGCCATTTCATGATTGTAAGACCATTGGGCCCATGCAGTGGACAACTGGGCCCATGTAGTGGATGGTAAGACCCATTTTTACTGGGGCTGCTAACTTACGTTGGCGCAGGTTTTGCTCAAAATCTCTACATTGTGTTTTTAAAGCTCTAGGCTTGCCTATGTTATTTGTAAAGATTCCCATTTGTAAAAAAATATAAATGAAGTGTAATGACAATCAAATAGAAATGAAATTTTAAAGATGTAACATAATTATTGAGGTAAAGTAAAATGAACAAGTCTTTGTAAACGAAAAAGAATCTATAAGGCATAAAAAAACGTTTGTTGCCCAGATTACTGTACTATGAAATTTTTAATTTTCTAAATTAAATTTATTGACAACTTTTAAGTACTTTAAAATAACCAGGATAATCTTATGTATTTTCTACAATTTTCTGGATCATTTATGTATTTAGTAAAAAAATGGTGATCATAGAAATTAAAATAAAAAAGGCCAGATTTTGTAAATTTAGGGGCGATCGGGCTTGGGAAATGTTTTTGAAGGCCTTACTGGTATAGAACCATAGATTTATTATTTATAGCTAGATAGTGAACTTAACACTGTAGAATTGCAAGCCCATGTAGGCACCTACTATCGTCAGCCTTCGTCAAACCGATAACGTTTGATAGTATACATACAAATTATTTACATATGTTACACATATTTTACGTTGTCGATATATTTATGTTTGGATTAAATTTACTTCCATTTATTGATAAATTTAAAACGTTTATTAAAGATTGGGGGCGCAATTTCATCATATAAACAGTGGTAAAACATCACACAATTTTTGGTTGGTTGATTTCCGGACATATCATTCAATAGTAGGAGCTTCCATGGAATTTTGTGAAATTTCACCATCTAGCTGGTAAAATAATACAACTATGGATAGTCTTCCCTCTATGAATAAAGGTTACTTAATCAGATGAATGCATCTGGAGCTCCTCAATCAGATGTAAAGTTCATATCAATCAAAAAGTGATGTGCAGATTTGATAAAATTATGTTAGCTGTAAAGTTATCGACTAAGATTATTTAAGACATATTTGTTCCCATCTTTATTTACACATCTTTTATTAGGTTAAAATACAGATTTGTATTTATTATCTGAAATAAAAAACAACTTTTGTAAACAATTGAAGTTGTATGTTTATATTATATTGGCAATGTATGTGACAGAGCCAAACCAAATGAGACGTAAGATGGAAAATTAAAAATTGAGTTTTTTTTATTATAAAATTACACATTATCTTGTTTCCTTGCGAAGTTATGAACAATCGAAGTTTGAAAATTGTTTATCAGTATACATTGACTAAAGCAAGGTCATTATAAATTGCATTTTGTAAAGATTTTCTGATCATATATCTGAAAATTATTCAGGTAGTATGAAAGTTGAATGTATGAACTGTATTTTTGGAATAAAATAAAATTTGAAAAAATTGACCATTTTTAAATTTCTGCCTATTGTGGAAAACTAGCATTTGCGACTTATGT
>JAOTQE010145779.1:0-11481 GCA_025631205.1 Nesometra sesokonis | reverse complement strand
TCCTGGGTGGAGAGAGGCAACGTGGATAAAGTGTCTTGCCTAGGAACACAAACAGTCGACCAGAGTGAGCCTCGAACTATCGACCTTGTGATTGGAAGCCCGAAACGACACCGCTGCGCCAACTGCTCCCACATTTTGTGCTTAAACTCACTTAAAGTACATTTTGAATTTATCAAGCATTATCATTTTTTAAACATTAGTAAGAATAGAACACAGTTAACTTGGTTTTAAATTGGTTGAAGGTAAGTAGTAAAAGTGATTTCCTCAAATAAAAGTGTAAAAATAATTTTTTTATCAATACATCGCTTATAGTTTTGAAAATGTGCAATTAAATTTTGTTAAATAAATTCTGAATTAGAACACAGTTAACGATAAATAATAAAGATGATTTCCTCAAATAAAAATGTAAAATAATCTTTTTTCTCTTTCATGGAATAGTCTCAACTTTAGTTACAAATATATCAATATAAGTTCTATCATTTGTCGTTACATCATTGCTTACATAATATACAAAAATTCACAAAACACATGTTGTAATCTTACCTGGTTCATAAATTAATAATTGCCACTTATAGTTTTGAACATGTGCAGTTAACTTTCGTTAAATTTCAATAGTTCATTTGAATATAAACAAAAATAGGGATTAAGACCTGAGGATCTAGTTGCAAACTACATTTAGTAATAATAGTTACCTCAATGAAAAATGTACAAAAAAGTGAGGTGTAATTTTAGTTTTTGGTTGGTCAGACAATAATACTAGTTGTTTTTTTAGATATTTGAATAAGACTATTACAGGATAATTCTGAATATAGTTTGCAAGGCTTCTGACATTATTTCTTTTTAATTTCTCAGTGTTGTATATACACATTTCCATGCAACCAACATTTCTTGAAGGTTGATTAATACGCAGCTTGTCATGAATTTTCTCAATATTATCTTGTAGGTGTTTGAGACCAGATCAAGGAAAGAAATATAGGTTCAAGACTAGCGTAAAGAAACGAACTCTAAACCCAGAGTTTCATGAAGTAAGTATTGAGAAAAATGTTTTTATCTTCGTGAGGCAGGTGCGTATTCAAGAAGGAAAAAGAGCAAAAAGAAAAAAAAAAATAAAGATTTGATTTGCAAAGTGTGTGTCGATATAAGTACCTTTAAAATTCAGTCATATCAACCACGGAATTACAAAGATTGTTAAGGGAGGCTTGGATCCAAGAAGGAAAAAGTGCAAAAAAAAATGAAACATTTGAATAATTGATTTGAAAATCCAAGTGGGAATCGATATATGTACATCTAAAAGGCTGGCATATCAACCACGGAATTACAAAATTTTTCTCAAAAAAGACTAAAGGTATCCCCTTCTCTTAACCTCCCCCTGCTGGATCTACCCATTTCCTCTCAACTATGTCCCCACCGGCACAGATGTAGGGAGGACGGGATGTGTCGCCACATACTTTTAAGTACTGGATTGTCCCCTACTTTTAACATTATACTTATACTAGTCAACTCTTCCAAGTATAATTAATATGTGTTCAAACCATTTTTTTTCTTATTTACGGCTAGATGGTGAACTACCACAGAATAGGTAGCCCAAAGTGCAGTTCTATGTATGCGCCTACTATTCCGGAACCCAACCAATCAAATTGTGTTACGTTCTAATGCTGTTGCTATGCCAAATTTGCGCACATGCAATCTTTTATAGAAGTTCCATATTTATCAATAAATCAAAGTAAAATTAATCCAAATACAAAGACTTTGACAACATAAAATATATGTGGCATATGTAAATAATTTGTATGACAAAAAAATGTTAAAAATACAATAATTATAAAACAGTTATGATTATTTAACTTGCGTTAGTAGCTTGACAATATCAAAATAATAGGCGCCTACATGGGACTGCCATTTTACAGTGTTAAGATCACCATCTAGCCATAAATAATATATCTATGATTCAAACTTAAATTCATGAAGCATAAATGTAAACAAGGTGTTTCTAGACTAATTTTTTAATGCCAACTTTTTAAGGTTATTATATATATAATGCCAATATTAATACTGTATTATTATTACTATGTACTGTACTGTATTGTTAATCGTATTGTTTATCAACTTATAAATATTTGCATTTTGACGCAATTTAGTTCTTTGGTACTTCCATTTCACAATGCTTTTAATAAACTATAAATAAAATAAATAATATTATTATATGTTTAATATTGTTTTTCTTTTTAATTTTATTATTTTTTGTTTACAGGAGTTTACTTATGATGTGAAGGATAGTGAACTGGCTAAGAAGACTTTGGAGATAACAGTTTGGGACCATGATTTCGGAAAAGCCAACGATTACATTGGTATCATATCTTATCTCTAAATTTCACATAACAATATGGGGCAAGGCATGGCAAAACCACCAAGTTGTCGCACAGGAAGTTAATGAGAAATAAGCAAATAAACAACAGGAAAATAAACAAATACAAAGGAAATTTCTGTGTATTTAGTTCTTTAACTTTGGTTGTAGGTGCCTGATTTTAATAATTGACCCCTCATTTTAAAGCTTACAACAAGTATAATATGGCTTTAATAATAACTCAATTTTTTAATTTTGCGACAACTTGGTGGTTTCCCCATGACGTGCCTCATATATAACAAGTATACACAATTCACTCAAAACCAACCATCCAGCAAACAAAATTTTAGGGAAACATTTTAGAAACAATTACTAAGAAAGTAATCTAATTAATTTATTTATTATTATCGCCGCCGCCGCTGCGGCCACCTTCACCAATTAGGCCTAAACAAATTGCTGCTATCATTTTGTTAAATTTTCAATGGAGGGAAGTTGGAAAATATTGATGTGCTTAAATGTTTTTAAAAATGAAGGTATTGGATTTTTGTCTATGTACCCCATCCGTTATAAGTAATTTAATTAAAAATACAGAATAAATAGTGGATGACAGCAAACAATTTTTTAGGCCTTATATACATAGGACCTTTCTTGCATAAAAATTGAACTAAAAAGTACAAAATACATGTACCACAGTACTCAAAATAAATTGAATAAAGTTTTGAGAGTGGCATTTAGCTCAGTTGGTTTAGCTGGTGGAAGTCACTGTGCTGTGCGCTGAACCTTGGCTCACTCATGGTTCGATTCAACACCACGCCACTCTCCTTGTGTTTCAGCTGGAGGGGCGAAATACAAGTTAGTAGTGCACAGTCTTTCGGATGAGATGTTAAGCCGTTGGTCCCGTGTACAGCATGGCTCATGTGCATGTTAAAGAACGTAGTGCACTCTTCCAAAAAGAGTTGGAGATTGTCTCCCGGTGTATTGCCCCATCACCACCAGGACCCCACTTGAAATAAGTCCACTTCAGACTTTCGTGGGTTATCCTTGGTGTTCTACACCGAATAAATCAAATCAAATCAAAAAAGTCTCAAACATTTCCTCAATATACCTATTTTGGTGATTGTTACAACATGATTTTGTGGTGAGACCTGATATTTTGCATCTTATTATCGTGTTCTTCAATTCTATTCTTCATACAATATTGAAATGCTTTATATATCTGTTTTTTCAGGAGGTGTACAACTAGGTATACACGCCAAAGGTCCACGTTTAAAGCACTGGTTCGAAACGTTAAAGAACTCAGACAAACGCTTTGAGCGTTGGCATATTTTGAGTAGAGAAGACTTTGGAGAGATTGAACCTTAGATTAGTTAATATTTTAACCACAATTCTACAGCAATACATATTGATGAGTGCAAGTTATTATTGATACATAAATTTATTACCATGCCGACTCAAGTATAAGCCCACTCAAAATGATTTGATACGTTTTATACATAAAACGATTTACTTTACAATCTGAGTATAAGCTCACCCAGTAAGTTTAGTTGTTTTATACATAAAACGATTTACTTTACACACTTTTGAAAAATGGGTATAAGCCATCCAATGAGTGGAGTTGATTGATACATAAAACAATTTACTCTACACGCATTTGAAATCTGTGTATAAGGCCACCCAATGAGTGGAGTTGATTGATACATAAAACAGTTTACTCTACACGCATTTGAAATCTGTGTATAAGCCCACCCAATGAGTTAAGTTGTTTTATACATAAAACAATTTACTCTACACACTTTTGAAATCTGGGTATAAGCCCACCCAATGAGTTGAGTTGTTTTATACACCATATGATTTACTCTACACACTTTTGAAATCTGGGTATAAGCCCACCCAATGAGTTTAGTTGTTTTATACATAAAACGATTTACTCTATACACTTTTGAAACCTGGATTAAGCCCACCCAATGAGTTGAGTTGTTTTATACATCAAACGATTTACTCTACACACTTTTGAAATCTGGGCTTAAGCCCCCCACATAATGAGTTTAGTTGTTTTATACATAAAATGATTTACTCTACACACTTTTGAAATCTGGGCTTAAGCCCAAAATCAGTTCAATTGTTTTATAGATAAAATGATTTACTCTACACATTTTTGCTGTGTTTCCACAGAATTTTCAGATTAACAGATAAAATATTATCCAATCAGATCAATTTAAAAAATGCAACTGTCCAAACTTAGTGTAGACTATAATGGATTGTTTCTTCCTAATGAGGTCACTGACTAATGGTGAATTTTTGGTGATTTTCTCTTGGTTGACCACAGGTCAAAAGTGAAAAATTATCGCATTTAGGTCAATTATCGGATAATTATCAGAGTAGAATCGGATAATTATCAGATAATTTTATTCTATTAGAATAGGTTAAACCCACGTTTCTGCAGCACTTTTGTCAGATTATTTTTTTCTCGATAATTGATCAGATAATTTTTTCCTGCAAAAACACAGCCTTGGAAAACTGGTTGTAAACCCATCCAAAAACTGACCATGATTCCACGTTCAGTGCTACTAGTGGGTATGTGTCCACATCACACCACTGATTGAGATTCCATGTTCAAGGTTAGTGGGCTTATACTAGGGTATGTGTCCACATCAAACACTGACTGTGATTTCATGTTCAATGTTATTGGGCTTATACTAGGGTATGTGTCCACATCACGCATTGACTCCGATTCCATGTTCAATGTTAGTGGGCTTATACTAGGGTATGCGTCCAAATCACACATTGACTCTGATTCTATGTTCAATGTTAATGGGCTTATACTAGGGTATGCGTCCAAATCACACATTGACTCTGATTCCATGTTCAATGTTAGTGGGCTTATACTAGGTATGCGTCCAAATCACACATTGACTCTGATTCTATGTTCAATGTTAGTGGGCTTATACTAGGGTATGCGTCCAAATCACACATTGACTCTGATTCCATGTTCAATGTTAGTGGGCTTATACTAGGGTTAGTATGGTATAGTAGACATAACAGCATGTTATATATTTTTGTCATTAAAAAAGAGATGTATTGTCACTTAAAAATGTCAAAAAAATCATAAAATTTTTTAATTAAACTTGCATGAAAGTTTAGAACCCAAGAATAAATCAGTGTAAAACTAAGAAGCTATTCAAGAAATCTATTACAGGAGCTAACTATAATTTTTTTCAATAAATCAGTTTATTTAAACATTATTTAATATAGTTTTAACGCCAAAGAAAACCATTATAATAACTCTTTCTGGCTCTTGAAGGTTTTGTGTGTATTTTAATACAATACAATAAAAACTATTTGCAATCTGCATGATATAAAAATATTAAAATACAAATTGAATTTGAACATAGCAAAAAGTAAACAATTTTTCTTTGTTGGATCATCGGTTACACACATAAAAATATTTGCTAAACAAATCTATGCAGTTCATACAGAGTGCCAGCCCCAAGATCAGTTGGCCAATGGGTGGTGCTGCTGTAGTCAGAAAACCCCTAATTTGGGGTACTTAGCTGCTATCCTTAGGGTGTTCTGATGATGATGAAAATTCACAGAAATGATCTAGAATATATTGTCCATAAAATTACACACCCGATTTTCAATATCGGCTCCTTTTCACCCCTTCAAACTTACAAAGTCCCCAGAATTATGGGTTTTTTACTACTGCAGCGCCACCTATCAGCCAATTTGAACCAAACTATGGGACACACTACATTAGGATCATTGACATGACCAAATTTCATCAAAATCGGTCAAGTCTAACGGTAGAAAAATCCTGGTCAAACAGACTCGGCGGGTAAGAAATAAGTACAGACTAGGCCCTCTGTACAATTAAATCTGATGTCAAATTGAACTTTGCAAAATTTTTGGATAACAATTTGTTAGCACTCGAATTTCCATTGATCTTGGCCATAACTTACATATTTCCAAAAGTTATTTTTGGCATTTTTTGGATGACAGTACATCTTTAAAAATTAGTGTTAGTTGTTGGTAGAATTTGTTTATTTAAAATTCTTGAATTATTTAGTTATGTTTTTGTTTTTTCTTTTTTTCTTCAGTTTATTCCCTGTTTTGGACTGATCCTGGTCATATTTTTCTCAATCCCTCTAATATACTGGTTTTGCAAAATCACAATTTTTTATAATTATTTGACTAATAACTAAACCAATGTGTCATTGTTACCATTTACAGCTAGTATTAACGTTTAAATTGTGTGTATGTACAAAATACCATGTGTCCTAAAGGTTTATGTAACATACTTACTCTAGTGTAAGCCCACACAAAATTGACTATAATCCCATTTTCAGTGTTTTCAGTGCTAGTGGGCTTATACTAGGGAATATCCACATCACACACTGATAGAGATTCCATGTTAAAGGTTAGTGGGCTTATACCAGGGTATATGTCCACATCACACATGTGACTGGGATTCCATGTTTAATGTAGTGGGAGCTATACCAGGGATAGTACAATAGATTACCACCATGAGTCAAAATACATTACAAAAATATTTATGCTTAAAAAAGTATTGTCCACTAAAAATGATATTTTCTGTAAAGTCAGCTTGTTCATTTTGAAGTGACATCCCATTTATTAAACTAAGCATAAGAATTAGGTTTTTTTTCAGAATTACTGCAATTTTTTAAACAGAATATGTCCTATGGAACATTGCAGAAATTCCTATAAGGTAACCTTCCTCAGCCATGCAGTTAGTTTTATTTATTAATTTATGTCCTCTTTCATATGATGAGCACGCTTCTTTCAAAATTAATTTTGGTGATTTTTCGGTCGTTTTCAAAGTGACAATACATCTGTAAAATTATTTGATGTACTCAAACACAGCCATACAAATTTCAAAATAAATATGTAGATATTGTTTATATAAAAGGTGTATATCTTGGTAAATATTAAGTAATTTATTAATAGATAATGTATATTTGACCCTAGCAGTGTGCAATGAATGTGGTAAATTTCATAACAGTAACAAGATTGTTGTTAATAACTAAAAGAAACAAATTTAATACTAAACAAAGTCAACTGCAAAAGAGCATCAACGTAAATTAATATGTAACCTCCAAAAACGACCATCCAGGAAACAAACAAGTAACTTCACACTAAATTGGACATTTTTTTAAAGTCCCAAAGTCATCAGTGGCGGATCCAAGGGGGGTCCTGGGGGTCACGTGACCCCCCCCCCCCTTGGTAAAATTTTGAGGGTCACAAGGTCTGTGTGACCCCTAATAAATTTCAAATAATAAAATGTGATTTACTTGCAGTAATTCAATTTAAATTAAATTCTCGTGGCTTAGGAAATGTTTATATCCAGCTGGAAGAACGCCTACTTACTGTATAAGGATTGACGGTGGCGCACTTTACCATAATAACTTTATTTCATACACTTTTGTTAAATTTACCCAGTGTGATCTTAAATGAGCCAGGGGAGTTGACATTTTTTCCCCTTTTTTTTTGCTCGTCAAAAAAATTGCCAACCACGCCCACCGGAGTGGAAAAGTGCGACCACCCTCTCGGTGGATCCTGGATCCGCCCCTGGTCATGAAACCAATGAAAATATGGTAAATTTGACCCTCTCAACAAACCGAAAGATTGGTCAGTTTTCAGAGAGTTGACGGTACCATGCTGGTAAGAAATATGAATTAAACAATATATTATATATTATTCAATTATGCTGTAACTGATTCATTATAATATAGTATTGAACCACGCATAAGTAATATCCAACACCAGGTAACTGTCACTTGAGAAACCGGATGTGCATACGCAGCAGACAAAATTTTTACCTGAAAAATATTATACTCGCTGTGGCAAAATATTGAACTCGTTTCTCGACTCGCTCAATATTTTGCCACAGCTCATAGAACATTTTTGCTATCCCCCTCAAAGGTATTCAATATTAAATTAATATTTTAGTAATTATACAACTCAATTTAATACCATTGTATGCTTAGAAGTAAATCATTTATTGTTCGTAATATAATGGTCCTAGAAATAATGTGTGCTACAGTGCAAGTGCAAGTAAGGTTATTCTCTATCTAACTGTCCATTTTTTGACGGAAACAAATGATTTAAATATTGAACACTGTCAGATATATGCAAGGTCTTACCACAAATTGGGTCAAATGTAGTTTTTAATAGTGCCCAAAATAAACTTAAAATTCATGAACATTTGAAGTTTTAATGTAATTGAGAATATTATGCACACAAAGTAATCTAAAGTCCCTTTCACACAGAAAATACTGCAATTTTACCATAACCATGCCGGAATTATTGCCGGTGTAAACCCTTTCACACAGAAGGTAAAATTCCCATAGTATAACGGTTTCCCGTGTTAAGGGGTCCGAGCAAAAGGGGTAAAATTTGCTTAATAATACAGGTTTCCAACTTTGACCTTTGTTTAGTTAGGCTTCACTGCGTAAGCAGGCATTACACTGTGGAACCTTTCATACACATCCGGTCTAAGGCAGTGACGGTAATATAATGGTAATATGTCTATGGTCTGAAGTGGTCTAACAAATGCCAGAAGTATGCCGGCATTGAAGGGAAAGTACCCTTTCACACTAAAGCCGGCATTCGCGAATTACTGCAATATTCTCAAGTTTAAAGTTTTGTGTGAAAGGGGTTTTAATAGATAATTAAACGACTACCAATCTCAGATAATCTGCTTAAAAATCTGCATAAAAAATACAGTACACATCTTCCTCAATAATACAGTATAATACAAACTCCAGTTGCAATGAGGTGCATGTACCAGGATTCAATATTTCAACATTAATTAAGTCATCATCAGAAAATTAAAACATTTCTAAAAAATATAACCAAAACTATTTTAGCATCTCAATATTATCACCAAGAAGAATGAGAGTATTTTATTGATGGGTATATGATACAGCATTAAACACCGCAAATATTTATACTTTTACTATAATTAAAGAATTACAACATGTTTATTAACTCAAGTTAGTATTTTTTCCATAGTGATAAGTAAATTACTATTTGTTTATTGTTTTAATATAATTATTTATAATAAATTTTATATTGAATTCGAATTATCATTATATATTATTTAATTTAAATATATTTGAAATATATATTGATATATATTGTATTGACCCAGCATTATTGGAAAATAGCAGCTAGGTATGATAAAGTGTTGCAAAATTAGTGCTGCATTGGGATTATTTAGATACCGTAAATCCTTAAATAGGTGCTACCTTATAATAAGCTCTGCTCTTGAATAATTCCACCAAAGGAAACATCCTCTAACTAGGTAGGTCTTCCATGTTAAATTACCAGGGAGATTAACCTAAAACTACAGAGAACTACCTAGTAACTAGTATATAATTACACTGTCTGTTGATGCTATTAATACCTTATGGTTTATTCTAAATAATAGCTGTATTTTCCTGTACTTGTAAAGCATTGCTGACCATATCCTTGGCAATATCCCTTGATATGTTAGTTTTTATAGGGTTAACCCTGTTAATCTACCTTGTCACTATCATTATCTACCATAACAGAGTTATTTTTTTCAAAGGGTAGCGCTGCTTTCAAATGCCATGGTGCTCGAGAGTGCAAATTACTGTACCGTGTGTGTAATGAAACATTTTGAATAAAAGGGTTTTAGATACAATGTATGTAGTGTACTGTTCAAAGAAATAATAAAGGCATATTTTGTTTTGATTATATCCATGGAAATAATATAAAAATCCGAAAAAAGGTCTAGTAATTAACTTAAGAAAGTATAGTACATACTTTAAGCAATGAGATACATGTCATTGTTACAGAATCAAGAGATAGAGAATATGAGACAGGCAACTTGGGAAAGGTTTTTAAAGTGCCATGCAAAGTGTTTTGTTGATATGCTTTCCGATAAGCAGTTTTTTCAAATAAGTGTTACTATCAATCAAACACTGAACTAAAAACTAACAAATTGAATAAGCCCCGCAGTACTCATTTGAAGATTTACGGTACAGGTTAACTTACGGAAGTGCAATATTGTTGAAATGTAAACTTTATCGTATAATAAATTGTAGAAAAAATATTTATTGAAATGAGAAGTGATTCATAAAGGACTTTTTTGCTTGCCTATTAAATTGTGTATTTTAAATTTTAAAACAGTAATCTATTTTATGAAAGTATACTATATTTCCATTTTTTATGGTAACAACTTTTATTCAATATATTCATATGTACCAAATATACATATATACATGAATACACATTAAACCAGCATTATCAATACAGTATGTGACTATTTCTATATACTTCAATTTTTTATCCAATTCAATTTTTGCTGGTTAATATCTACTTTTAAAAATATTTTTCAATAAAAAGGTACATATTGTTATGTAAGTGCATAATCAAAACTAAAATGTCCATTTATTTTCAGTTAAGAAAGTATAATGCATAATATGCATGGAATAATACCCCAAGTATTGAAATACATGTCATATTGAGGTTCATATTAAACTATGGTTTTATCAGACATCCAGATAAACAGCCTCATCTTGATATAATTGAGGAATGACACAGCAAAACCCCCAAGTTGTAGGAAAAATTTTCTTATTTTTCAATAACTTTCTGTGTAACAATTTGGTGGTTATGTCGAGATCTTAAAAATTGCAATATATCATTTTGGTATTAACTAGTATGGCCAAACAAACATTTTTTTTTACCTGATTTGTTGATTTGCCCGTTTTGGGAACATATTACTGTATTAGAACTTCTTCTCTTACCTCTTATCAAATGGTTTTAGCTACTTTAATGAATTTAGTTCTTAACAACTGTCTATAACAAGTTATAGTCAGTTTTTTCTTTGATCTCACCCTACTTGAGCGTTCAGATTAAAAACTGATGGCTAGATGAGGCTTTTTATCCAGATTTTTGATCCGGCCATAGCTGAATATGAACACGCATATTATGTCATCACCAAAACTACTTATTATCTTTCCATTAATTCATAATCGTTATTAGAATAATTATCTAGTACCCCTTTTACACTGCCAAACGAAAAACAATTCCGGGACGACCCCGCAACGATTGCGGAACGAGTTTCCGTTTACACCGGATCAGTTATTGCG
>JAOTQE010145768.1:0-11481 GCA_025631205.1 Nesometra sesokonis | reverse complement strand
TAATCCTATTATATATTAGTATGGTATAAGTTATCTAGTTTATTTTTAATTTTAATTTTCTTTATGTGATGTAACTGCACCACTTTGAAAACCAGTACACTAGTACTGAAAGTGCCTACAGTATAAAGAAAGAATAAATAAATAAATGTACTTAATTTCAAGCAGTGCAAATTTGATTTACATTGCTAACTGTTTACATACTCATCCAACCTAACAAAGTTGGTGGTGTGCCCCACATTTCAAAGCTGTGACAATATTTAGGTTACCATAACTCTGTGATTAAAAGTTCGTTTTTAATGAGTTTCTCTCTGACTTTAATCCCTACCCCTGAGAACATTTTACAAGTGAAATTGTTCTTCTCTAAATTTTGGTTAACCTTACAATCTAAGATCAAAGACTGAAGAAAGTGTTTTCCCCAAAAAATAAACCATGGTCAATATTTTCCCAGTGCCTTAACATAACACAATTATGATGCCAAATCCTGAAAGCAGAGCAAATCAATTTTTAGGTCTCTTTACGTTTTAGAAATTAAATTTTTCAGTCTTAAAACTAAGCATTGTTTTCATGTGCGGCTATAAAAATAAAGGAGGCTAAGTTTCAAGAGTTTTTGTTGAAAACTGTATTTTAGACTGTTCACTAACAAACAAACAGAACAGGAACATAAATAGGGGTGAAAACAACTTCCGCTCAATTCCGTTGGTGATGATGATCAATTTTACAGTTGAAACATTAGCGGACACCTTCAGGTGGCCACTTACGAGGGGTTCAGCTAATAGAGGGCCACAAATTTTAATTAATCATGTACACTTGTTTTTGTCTCAATCTGGAGAGCCTCTCAATTTCCTAGAACCCGCAATGTATATTAAAGTAAATATTAATATTAATTTTTAAGATCAGTTGTTTGCCTAATATGATTTTCAGCCATTACAGAATAGACATTTTTATTTTTTGTCTAAAAAATCACAAGAGTTTTCAAGTGGCTTCTTATGGATGATAAATTAATCATATAAGAAATCAAAATTTCAAGTCAAAAAGTGTCTGCAGTCATGTATGGGGGGTGGCTGCTTATGTAAGGTACAAGATGCACTGATTAGATGGGAAGAACAACAGGCTTTTTAATGAAAGTCCATTGTGTCCACTTACGAGAGACATCCCCACAGGGAGATTCAACTGTAGTAGGTATTTTCCAACTAAATTGTCTTCAGTTGACTAGCAAATGCCTGCCAAATTTCAACAGAATAACAGAGAATCAGGCACTAACATTGTATATTGACTTGCTCATTCCAGCATCGTTTAGACAGAAAAATGTAAGCTGCATAAGTTAGGGAGAGTGGCATTTCAAAACCAGTCACCATAGCCATCCCGATTGATCCATTCTTTTCATTCGTACTGGAGGGCTAGTATTGTCACGACGTACAATGTTGAGTGCGAGAAGAATTTCATTCTAATCGAACTTTAACTCGCCACATATGTCTCAATGGCTGAATGGTATAGGCATCTCCATATCAAGCAGGTGACCCAAGGTTCGAGTCCCGGTTGGGGCGACTTTTTTTCACTCTCAGCATATTTTCTCATTGTTTACATTTCTATATATGAAATACTGTATACAAGGTATATTTACTTCGTGGTTTACACCACTTATATAATTTTAATCAGAAGTGGTTGTAAACTGCCAAGTACATATACCTCGTATATTTACATATAGAAACGTAAACAATGAGAGAATCTGCTGAGAGTGAAAAGAAGTCGTCCCCAACCGGGACTCGACCCAGGTCACGTGCCTGATATGCAGACGCCTATACCACTCAGCCACTGGGACTACGTGGAACCTCAAACGACATACTTTTTATAATTAATTTTAATAAGAAGTGGTTGTAAACCGCCAAGTACATATACCTTGTATATTTATATATAGAAACGTAAACGATGAGAAAATATGCTGAGAGTGAAAAGAAGTCGCCCCATCCGGAACTCAAACCCCAGTCATGTGCTTGATATGCAGACACCTATACCACTCAGCCACTGGGACTACATGGCGAGGTCAAGTTCGATTAGAATACAAATCTTCTCATGCTCAACATTGTACGTCATGAAAACGCTAGTCCTCCAGTATGCATGTAAACAGAGATCAATTTGATACACTACACTATAAAAAGTATCTTGATTGAGGTCCCGCCTAGCTGATTTATCTACAATGAGAAGTTGCTCTACATGTTATTTTTTAAATAAATTTTGTGACTCATAAAGTGTTACGACATTTGCAGTAACAAAAAAAATGTCAACAACCAAGGACTTGTAACCTATATCAGTATTTTTATTTTATTTTATTTATAACTTATTTAGCCAGGATAGCATTTCAGTGACATATACCCTGTTATAAATTAATAAAGCTAAATGCACTGGTTTTCAAATGGTCCTGGGAATAAAAAAAAATAACAGTTTAATAACAGTGAAGGCATGGATTCATGTTTCGGCAAAAATTGTAATAAAAATAAAAACAAAATGAAAATAATTAATGGCCAAGAATCAGCGGAGTGTTGCCATCTGTCCCCGCTCTGTCGCGGTCCCGGCCCCCTACCTAGGTGACCAAACAAAGGAACTGGAAACACATTTGCCCTGCCACAGACGACCGGGTGCTCAGAGACAGCGACCAAGATAGAGTCACCCCAATAATAATGCCAATTTGAAATTTGAATCAATAAATGTAAATAAATATAATTTGATACATTATTTATTAAGTTATTAAATATAATGAGAAGATTGTTGTTTAAGTATATTTTAATTATAAAATAATGCTTATAATTTGTTTTGAAACTACTAATAGTTGGACTATTCAACATTTAGTTTATGTGTATTTCTTGTGTTATGTGTATGCCTATCAGAAATTAGTTTAATTTCATCAGTGAGTCGTGATCATCCAATACCATGTATACATTTATACATAAGGCAGCAAAGTGCATAGTCCCTCCTCTGTTCGAGTGTTGCCCAATTTAAACTTTTAATCAAATCATCACCCCTATAGTGTATATAATCAAAGTTTTTTGTTAAAAAGCGGGCACATCTTTTCTGAAACCATTTTATAATGTTTTTATTTTTTTCAGTTTTGTTTCCCCAAACTGTAAGTGCATAATCACTAGTTGATTGTATTGTAGTTATATAAGGTTTATTAAGTAGTGATTGTTGAAGCAATTTACTTAACCTACCAAGAAGTGTAACTTTATAACCTAGAGTTTTGTTTAGTTGGGATATATGAGCATTCCATGTTAGATTCTCGTCTAGTTGAACTCCAAGATATCGTATGTCTTTTACTTGTTCTAGTAAATTATTATTTATGTGATTAGAAAGTATATCATTATTTGTTACTTTACTACATTTAAATATCATCCTTTTGCTTTTATTTGAATTTAATGTAAGATGGTTTTCATAATACCATTCGGTAACAGTGTTAATTGATTTTATATCTTGTTCATGGTTTTGTATTTAGATATTTGTACAATCAGAATAAAATCAATTGAACATTCTTTTGATATATCGAATTATAGGTTAAACAAATTTAAACGTTAAAATGGGAAGAAGTTTGGTGCTATTCTGAGAGACCAGCGAAAAAGAACAGCAGTGTTGCAGTAGCATATACTTCTAAGATAAGGGAATTGTGAGAAAAAAAGCTAGCAAGAAAACCTGAGTAAATTGCATACAAAATAATATCACGCATGCGTTAAAACCAAATGGGCATGTGTAGTATTATTGGCATCTAGCGGAATCTTGGGACCAATTAAGCATTCAGTAATTTAGAAAACAACTTTTTTAGCGGCTGATTTATGTTTATGAATTAGAGACGGCTGTTAACTGAGAGCAACTCTATGGCCGAACCGCCAATTGTACAGCCACCGCACATTTATGCATCATGAGTTTGCGGTTCCAGTGCCGGATCTGAAGTGTTGATAAAACTTTGTTTTGTTCCAAAACTACACTAATGAGGATTCCGTTTCAGGCTGGCGTTCCATTTCAACCTTAGCTTGTCAGAATATTTTTTTCAGATTGTGTACTTGTAAATTACACATGGGCTTGTAAGAGTGGGTTATATCTATAAACGATGGCATTTCGGTTTTTGAAATAAATTGCATGCTCTTTATGTACATAAACTTACAGATTAAACATACTTAAACAGCTAGAATAGAAGCAAGTTTGGTTGCGGTTATTTTTTTGTAAATGTATTTCTTGTTTAAAATCTGAGCCTTTTAACTTGTAAAATACTATATTTTTAGTTTGACATTTTGGTTAACCTGTTTTTCCCTTAATGGAATATATCTGAAAAACAAATTAATTTAGGGTTTTAATTTTGCTTTGTGTTTTCCTTTCAATTTTCAAAAAACATGATATTTAAATGGTTTTTCAACTACAATTTTTTTATTCATATGAACAGCCAATTTCATGATATGAAATGCTGACGTTTGTAATTGCTAATTTTCAGCGTAAGGAGAATGCATTGTTTTCTGTCTTACACAAATTGAAAAAAAAAAAAGATGCTGAAAGAATGATTCGCTGTCTTTATGAGCACACGGCAGATGAAGACAAGGAGAAGATACTCAGACAAAACAATGTAGGAAACTTGCAATTTATTATTTATTTTTTCTTAACCTGATTTTACAACCTAGTTGAATGCAACTGTTATCCTTTCATAACTTTTAAAAGTGTAAATCGTAGGATCTGATTCATACGTCAGTTTTGAAATTCTTGTAACTTCAGATTATAATCTGAGGCTCAAGGCATTTTTAAAAATTTATATGGCGCTTTTTGCAAATAGGCTTACGTCAAACATTAAAAGCAGTATAACAAAATGTTTAGAGAATAAATTAACACTTAAAAAATCGTGGACGATTAAAGTTGAAAAACCCTAAATCCTGTACTCCACTGCAGGTGACCTGAATCGACTCAACGTGTCTCAAGGGAATTCTCTGTTTTCAACGAGATTTCCATTGACTGCTATACCTCCATGAAATGTCTGCGTTATTCAATTTATTCATAATATTGCATCTCTGAACAGTCTTTTTGGAAAAATTTTTGATTCATAATTTATAAATCATTTTGGTTTTCAAAATTATATGAAATTACTGCTTGGGATAATTACAGTGCTGAATGAAAACTCGAGCCTCTATTTGGAAAATAATTTATCGTGACAATCTTAGCTAGCCCGATCAAAGGACAAACACGGCGTAAGTTTTTGGACAAATATTTTTAATATTTGTATTTTCCAATGCTATTTTTGTAACCAAAGTGTTTAAAAATGCTTTAGAAGTTAGAAATATCAGAAAATCTGAAAATGTGTGAGAATTTCAAAATTTATCCGGAAGCCCAGTGGTGGTTTTCCCTTGAGAATTCTGATTTTGTAAGGGTTAGTAATAAAAAAAAAATGGGGGAACAGTTTTACCATGACTTTTTGGGGAAAAAACCTATACATGACAGGATCAACTGATGTGCAGTTGAAAGTGGGTTTGCCTGCACATTTTGGACAATTGCACATTTTAGTAACTGGTAACTGGACTAAAACCCATTGGTGGGCTTGAGACTTGTTATACGGTCAAGGAGTTAAGGGGATGGTCCTGAGGTAAAGACTGGCAAGACCGGCAAGACACATTTCTCAAGTATGGAGGTTAGTGTGTTGCCATGGTAACAGTATATCACTGCAACAAATTTGGAGAAAATCTTGCAAATCAAATTACTTAATTTTTTCCAATGGCTCAAGATACTTGGCACGCATGTTACAACTGCTAATGTAGAAAACAACAGGTAATGTAGAAATGAGGAAACTATTGTAATGTTACCTGCTCATTTACCAGTGTCAGGTAAATGCTGTGTTATCATTGTTTAAATGACTAGGAGAAGATGGGGCAGGTTGCATCACTAAAAGTTATATTGTAATATTGCAATACTATTCATTGAAATATGAGCGGAAATAAAGTAATGTTACCTGCATATTCCCCAGTGGCGCGTAAACGCTGTGTTAACATTGCTTAAATGACATGGGGAAGACGGGACTGGTTGCATCACTAAATTTATTATTGTAATAATTACAATACTAGTCATTGAAACTTGGATGGAATTGAAGTAATGGTACCGGAATATTCCACAGTGGCGTGTAAATGCTGTGTTAGCATTGTTTAAATGACATGGGGAAGAAGGGGCAGGTTGCATCACCAAAAGTAATATTGCAATATTACAATGCTATTCATTGAAACATGGACGGAATTAATGTAATGTTACCTGCATATTCCCCAATGTTAACATTGTTTCAATGACATGGGGAAGGTGAGCAGGTTGACACACTTAAAAAATAATTGTAAAATATTACAATACCATTGATTGAAACATTGGCAGAAGTAAAGTACTGTTACCTGTATATACCCAGTGGTGCGAAAACGCTGTATTACAATTGTTTAAATGACATGGGAATGACAGGGCAGGTTGTGTCAATGAAAATAATATTTACCTTGTCATTTAAACAATGTTAACAATGTTTACGCGCCACTGGGGAATAAACAAATAACATTACTATAGTTCCGCTCCTGTTTCAATCAATGGTATTGTAATACTATAATATTATTTTTAGTGATGATAACATAGCGTTTACGCACCACTTGGGAATGTGCAGGTAGCATTACTTTAGTTCCACCCATGTTTCAATGAATAGCATTGTAATATTACAATATTATTTTTGGCGATGCAACCTGCCCCGTCTTTTCCATGACATTGTAACAATGTTAATGCAGCATTTACACACACTGGGGAGTATACAGGTAACCATTATTTTAGTTCCGTCTGTGTTTTAATGAATAGTATTGTAATATTACAATAACATGTTTAGTACCTGCCCCGTCTTTCACTAGTCATTTAAACAATGTTAGCGCAGCATTTACATGCCACTGAAATGCACAGGTAACAGTACTTTAGTTTCACCCATGTTTCAATCAATGGTGCTGTAATATTATAATATTATTTTTAAGTGATGCAACCTGCCCCATCTTTCCCAAGTCTTTAAAAAAACTGTTAACACAGTGTGTACGCGCCGCTGTGAAATGCGCAGGTAACAGTATAACCTGTCTCACAGGCCTTAACGGTTTATTCACTTTTATTGCTTGATTCCTTTTATGGCTCTATTGACGTCCCATACTCACTTATTTTAGTTTAGCCGTAAGACCTGTTAAAACAGTTGATGCATGACCGTTCCTAAGAAAGAAGTGATGTATTTTGTCTCTTCGTATTTGGCATGTGGGTGGTTCGAAATAATGCTTACAGTAATACGGTCGACCAACAAAAATGCTTCCTTTCCAATTGAACGATCCAAAAGCCTAAGCAGCATTTCAGAGACTAACAAACAAATTATAACTGCAAAGTATTCTCACGAATGTAATTTTGTCCTATCTAATAAAAAAAAAACTCAGTTCTTATTTCTCGTGCAGTTGCAATCGACTATCACATCGCCTAGTAGGCCTAGGCTAGGGATTTTCTTTCCTCCATGGGTAGACCCAAATCCATCCGAAGGCCTTCTCCAAACTTTGATTAGAGATAGAGTGATGCAATGATTTCACATGATTTTCGAATTCAATCAAGCATAACAATTTACACCCGAATATCGGGTGTGAATCGTCGCGCTTGAATCATTTTAACGGGCCTTACAGCTGAACTAAGTGAGTATGGAATGTCAATAGCGCCTTAAAAGGAATCAAGCAATAAAAGTGAATAAACCCGACCGTAAGGCTTGTGAGACAGGCTAGTAACAGTAATTTAGTTCCATTTATGTCTCATTCAATGGTATTGCAGTTTTCTATATTAGCTGTTGCTTGTATCTCATTAGCTGTGAGGCAATTTCAGTTTTCTACATTAGCTGTTGATTGTTCTACATTAGCTGGGATTTTTCTACATAAGCTGTTGAGTTTTCTACATTAGCAGTTTCTTATTTTCTACATTAGCGGTTGTAAAACATGCACTTTGGTCTTGGAATGAAGACAAACAAGCCAAATCAAAATGCACTGTACATCAAAATGTACAAGAATTAACATTTGGTTAGATTCAATTCTAGTCAGAGTAATCAGAAGCAAACTCGGCCTAGAAATGACAGAGAGGAAACAAATTTTATCATTTCGAGTGCACACACCCACGAACACACACTCAAACAGACCGTTTATAGTCCCCTTAGGCTACCGTATTTGTTTGGTGGGGACAAAAACCAATGGCACTTATGTGTTTTTGTGATTACTGAAGTTACCAAAATGTGCCGTCACTGTCCTGCACATTTTGGCAAACTTACCAAAATGTGCAGGTACCAAAATGTGCTGTAACATTTTGGTAAGTGCACATTTTGGTAATTTTTCAAAATGTGCAATTTACCAAAATGTGTCCTAACACGTTACGGCACATTTTGGTAACTGCACATTTTGGTAGTTTACCAAATGTGCAATTTACCAAAATATGGTTGTCAGTTTGATTTTGACAAGCAAAAAAATAAAAAAAATGTTATTTCAACATTTTGCATTTTGTGTGTCCAGGTTCCCTGTTGTGCCCCATTTGTATGTCTATTTTTTTATTTTTTAAAAGTCAATTTTAGACCCAGCACTTCTAATATAAGGGGGGGGGGGGTGCAACTACATTTTGGCAATAATAGGGCACCTACCCCCAAATCCGGCCGTGGTAAGGCTGATTTATGTATGGTAACGGTAATTCTATCAAATATTTGGGTCCAAGGACAGAAAATGAACAGCCACCAGACCCTGGTTCTCAAAAATGAAACCTTTATTCTAATAGTGTTCATAGCACATCTGAGACCACTTTATTTAGTTTATTCATTACAAGATTTGCTGATTTTTTGAAAAAAAGGATCTTGCAAATAAACAGGGGTGCATTTGTTTAAACAGTTATATACCTGGATCAAAATGCAGTATTGTCCTAACCTTTAACATTGTTTAATATGAACTCACTTTGGAAAGAGTTGTCCACGTTTGCCTTGTTAACCTCTAGTGGTTGTGTACAAAATTTCATACACAAATAATAATAATAACAATAACAATAATAATAACAATTAATAATAATAATACTAATAGTAATAGTAATAGTCATAGCAATAGTTAGGCTATAATAAAAATAATAATAATAAAGGTTTTGCAAGGCTTGGGTACTTTAGTCACTTTGTGAAAACCTAGTAATAATCTTGGATGTACGGTTTTGTACAATTTAAAGATTCTCAAAATACTTTTTATATACAGTAGAATTGCCCCAAACAACACTACAATAGTCAAATGTGGAGTTATCGTTGCCTTATACTACATAGAATTTTTTGAGAAACTGCATTTGCTTTTTTTAGATAATACAAGCCTGGTAAAACTTTTGCCTTTACTTGGTCTGCATGATGTACCCATGTAAGGTTTCATCATTGATAACCCCAAGGTGTTTACTGCTCTTTACTCTATTAAGATTTGGTTTTCAATTTTTATGTTACACTGAGTATCAGCGATCTTAGCAATCTTTTGATGTGTTCCTATTATCATTTATTCTGTTTTATTAACATGTAGACTGAGTGTATTTATTTTTAACTCACTTCTGAACATGTATCAAATGCCTTTTTAAAGTTTAACATTACTAAACTAATAACTTGTCCAGAATCAATTGCATCAATCTAATTTTCTGTAATATTTAACAGTGTAGAAGATGTTGAAAATTTTTGGCTGAAAAACCTGATTGTTGATCATAAAAACATTATTTGTGTTATTGTTATTATTTATTCCAATATTGTATTATACTTATAGTACTGTAATAATATTATGCTTTTGAATATACCAACATCCTTCTGATTATATAGTTATCTACAACTTTCTGCATTCTTTTGCATTAAAAATTACTTGAACAATTGCACAAAACAAATCAATATTAATTTTGAAATTAAGTTGCTCCTATTGAATTAACATCAAAAATAAAAACTTGAGAATAGAAATTAATGGATTTAAAAATTATTTAATAGATCCATTAAATTGAAAAATGATCAAAATTATAAGGGCTGCCTTCCTTTTGATGTTGTTTGCTAATTTTTTATTCATATAACATTCCAAAATTAAGGGTAATTTTTGCCCATACATTACATATATTTCTTTAAAATAAGCAAATTATTTTCAAAGCTAATTTTATGTCATTTTTATGTGATAATACATCTTGAATATAATTCTAGGAAGATGGGTTGAATGTGGTAGAAGTAGCAGAGCAACATCCAAGTAAAGAGGTTGCTGAATACCTTCAGAAGGAACTAGAGGTTTGTAATTGTTTTTAGTATTATGTCTTAGAAGGTCAGAAGAGAAAAAGATAGCACTATAATACTCTAGCAGGGGCGTATTTAAGTGGGGTGACCGGCTCGGGCCCCCTTTCTGGAAGTAAAATATATCAATATTATTACCATGGTCTATAAAGCGAAAAATGTTTATCAATCATAAGACAAAAATTTAACCCTCAACATGCATCTGATGCCATTTCTGGACATCTAAACTAAATTTCCCAATGGAGCATGCCCCCGGATCCCTGAAAACTTTGTCTCTCTACCGGCTCCCTTACCAAAAGTCTGCATCTGCCCCTGCTCTAGGATGGAAATGGTTCTTATTTAAATACAGTATTTAACTTATCCAATTTTAGTTAATTTCCACTTTTGCTTCTTTTTGTAAATTTTTTATTTTCGTAACCTTGGTCAACTGTGTCATTACTTTAAGTTGATCCGCATCTATGCATTGTATTTTTTTTGTATTTGCATTTGATAAAATAAATGTCATTGAAATGGAAACAAAAATGAAATACTGTAGAACACAGTAAAAAGATTCACATCCTTTAGGCCATACCATGGCAGGTGGTATGCAGCATGTCCCAATGCCTGCTGTCCTCATACATGCGTTTTGTGCTAATAAAATTGTGTAATAAAACATTCATAATAAGTATCAATGCATAAAATAAAGTTTGCTCATGTCAAAGTTAAATACTTTCGGAATCTGCCTGTTTACATTGCACTGGTGGTAGGTATGGCCAGCTGTATTCATATCTCAGCAACTACTGATCGTAGAATGTTGTTTTTTTGGTGTCAATGTCGCCATGTACATATTGATATTTGGCCTAATGGAATATTTCTATTTAGTTTTAGTTGATAAGTTGGTGTTACCTGGGTTATTTAGTTGATAATTGTGATATTTAGCTAGTTTCTGTTTACACCTGTGTGTTGCTAGAGGGATTCTGGCTGGTTTTGGGGATGTGCATTTTCATAAGTGATGTAATTGACTCTCTCTGCGAGCACACACAACTTAGATGCCCGCCTCAGTTGCAATCGGACATGTACAACAGTAGTTGAGTACATTTTCGATGAAATTTCTTGATGAAAATATACTAGTACAGCTGTTAAGCTCATTAAAATTGAAGAATTGTGCAAATTGTGATAAAAGCATGAAACTTTCTACAGTCAAT
>JAOTQE010145757.1:0-10678 GCA_025631205.1 Nesometra sesokonis | reverse complement strand
AGAGTGTTAGATCTATTATTATTTAACTTTAAAGTAGTATGGGCTCTGTACATAGTAATAGAGTGTTAGATCTATTATTATTTAACTTTAAAGTAGTATGGGCTCTGTACATAGTAATAGAGTGTTAGATCTATTAAGCTGAGAACTCACTGCATCACATGACGGTCGTACGATGGTCACACAACTAAACCGTCGCTCCCTGTGTGTGTGGTTGCCAGACGCGTTGACAGTCTTCTACTCGTTGACCGACAGGCTTTTTAGTGATTTCTCTGTTGAATCACTAAAAAAAAACTGTTGACTGACGAATAGAAGACTGTCACTGCGTTTGGAAATCAAACACACACAGAGAGCAATGGTTTAGTCTTGCATGAGTGACCTTTACAAAAAAAATCTCTTTTAATGAAAATCATATATTGTGAGTCACTTATCACTTGTTAAACGTAACAAGTGTAACAAATGTAACAAAACAGTGATAGTTTTATACATTCTTTAAGATCCTAATAGTCGAAGTTTAGTAATATCATATTTCACTCATGAGTGGCATTTAACACAGAGAGTGGCATTTAGCACAGAGAGTAGCACTTAGTCCAGAGAGTGGCATTTAGTCCAGAGAGTGGTATTTAGCATAGAGGGTGGCATTTAGCCAAGAGAGTAGCACTTAGCCCAGAGAGTGGCATTTAGCACAGAGAGTGGCATTTAGCCCAGATAGTGGCATTTAGCTCAGTTGGCTACACTGGTGGCAGTCACTCTCGGTTCAAATACATTGGAACTCTCCTTGTGTTTCAGCTGGAGGGTTGAAATACAAGTGACTAGCGCACTGTGCTTCTGATGAGATGGTAAGCCATTGGTATCATGTGCACATGTTAAAAAACACAGTACAATCTGCAGAGTAGGGATTTCTCCTGGTGTACTACCCAACCAGGAGGACACCACTAGAAGTAAGTCCACTTGGATTTTTGTGTTCCTTGGTGTCTCAAAAAAACCAAATAAATATAATTCATTGCTGTTTAGAATCATTCAGAAATAAGCATGCATAAAACTAAATTACTTTTACTCACATGTTATTCCTCACTGACCTTGGGTCTTTATATTTTGATGGGTCAACGACCTCATTTGACCCTCCGCTAAGACCAAACTTAACTTGTCTTTGTACCTTGCTACCAGACTTTGGTGTTGTAATTTCCTGTATAAAGGGAAATAGAATTTATAAGCAAGTGGTAACAAATAAGGTACACATAGTTCCCAACCAAGAGTGCATTTAAGGCCAAATTCTACAGCAACAATTGTCCAAATTCTGGTGAAAAATATACTTTTAACATCACTGGTTCTATAAGTTACATCCCCCATAGTTTATTAGATTTTTTACAGATGTCAACAAATTTACTACACAGTGAAAATGTTAAGAAATGCATTAACTTTTCATCAGAATTTAGGACATAATTTTCTAAAAGTTGGATGATAATTTTTATGCATGTACATATATAGGCATGTTTGTTTGGTCTTTGTTTGTTTCCTGGCAAAACAGCTTTGAAAAAGGGAAAGACAAATACAGGGAATGACAAAAAGCTTAAGCAGATGGATCAATAGAGAACAAATCCATAGTTGTTCAGCCTCTAGCAAAGGTGTATGAACTAGCATCACAGAAGTCGAGAACTGTCAGACATGATGGGGATGTACAAAAAAACCAACCTACCTGGCATATTACAAGCATATACTAATTAGAGCTAAGTATAGATAACTAAATTCTCATCAAGAAGTGAACCCTGTTCATGTGCCACTGTAACATAATTACTATCGAGATATTACAGATCAAAAGGTGAGTATGATTAGTCACACATTTAATAAATATTTAAAAATATTTAAAAAGTCAACTTACTTTAAATGCTTCTACTGTTGTTTGTCTATAAAACTCCCTGGTAAGTTTTGTTCCTGATTTGATGTTCTTTTCTAATGAACTGTCTCCTATATCTAAAAACGATTCCCTGAATAAACTAAGATACCTGTGAAGATAAATACATTCAATATGAATACAGATATACATAATTATACATTATACATTTTGAAGTAATAAAAATATTATCAGCCTAACAAAACCACAGGAATAATGACTTTTCAAAATGTTCCTTTAAATGTCTTGTCTTTTAAAAAAGCAACATGTTGAGGCTTAACATTATCATCACATCACAAATCTTACCCCAAAACCTGAAGAACGGAATTCATATAACAGGTGTTTCCAAGGTTACGTAACCCTGTTACACCGGGCGTTAAGCTTGTCCATTTTCTCTTAGCAGAAGGTGACTCCTCTTTACTCGTCTCGGCTTTCCTCTTCTGCGGTGTTGTAACACCTTCTGGAATACCCTCAAGTTTAGATTTCATCGCCGTTTTTAGCTGGGATATTCTGGACCTGGGTTTGGTAACTGATGGTGTTTTCTTTCCTGTTTCTTTATCTCGGTGGACATCATTCTTCCACGCTAGGAATGTTTTACTTAATAGAGTTAGTCGACGATGAACGAGGGCAGTATAGCCTCTATCCTTCAGAATTGAGCTGTGACTTCTGCAAAAATAACCAACAACAAATTGATTTATTTAAAATACTTCAGCATTTTGTTTTTTCTAAACATTTTCTTGTCTGTCATATCCAACTTAATTGGCATGGGCAAGTTAGAACCAATGACCTTCAGATTGTGAAAAATTCCTGTCCAGCGACAAAGGGATATCTTCATACTCAGCTTGGGTCTGTCTTGGAGGTTTTTCTGTTATTTTTCTCTCACTTATTTTGTAGCGTATAGGGACTAAGTATTTTGCAAATTACAAATATACTAACTTTAACCTTCAGGATTAGATGACGAGTATCTTAGTAGTCAAGAAAGTGCTATATTGAAGTTCACTGTAAAGTCTGGTGCACACATGAGGAATTTTGCTCAGCAAACTGCCTCACGTGGTACTGTAGATCCCTTTATTTTCGCGGCCATAAATGTTTGTGATTTTACGATTTTTAACACTTCGCGACTTTTATTTTCGTGACAGGACGTTTTCAAAACACAATAATTTTTGCGATTTTTACCTGTTGTCACACTGGACATGAATCAGTTATTTGTTCGTAAACTAATTTTTAGTTGAGAACCATAATGTAGTTTTAAAACTAGAGTGCTTTTCCGTGATAAACAATGTTTAATAGGCCCCCGAATCACCTACCTCAAGGCTACAGTATCACGAGGTATCAGTATAGTAGGCTATGAATCATAGCGACGGATCACGAGCCGACGTTGACTCCTAGGCCTAGAGAGGCTAGTCCTAAGAAGCCGTTTCCAGTTAATGATTCCTACGATTTTATTCACCCATTGCCATGTAGATTTACTGCCCTCCATTAGGCTACGATTGTTTATTGACCAATGATGGGAAATGCCATTTCGTAAAAACTTGATTTCGGTATTATTCTCGTTGGTAATTTATCTTGCAAATTATTTTTCAATGAAAATATGTTCTGTGAGAAGCATTCTACCTGGAATTGTATAGCGCCACCTAGATCTAGGCTTGTTTACAATAAAATTATTAAAATGGCAGCCTCCAGTAATTTTAAGTTTCTGGAAAATTTTCGAACTTTGCCTTAAAACTACGATTTTTTTAACCAACGAATAGGGTGATTTTGAAACCCAAATTATTACGATAGTTACATTTACACCATCTTGAAAACTATTATTTTCACAAAATAAAATTATTTTTAGACGAATTTGACCACGACCTACACATGGTAAATTCCTATATTTTTCTTTGAGATTTTCGTGGCCTTTATTTTTCGCGATCGTCAAGTTATCGCGAACATAAAGGGATCTATAGTACTTTGCACAGCATTATACTTTTGCCGCTGACTGCAAGCAAAAGGTTAACGAACATAGAACACTCTTTGTATGTGCAAGTACTTTGAACAATCTGATTGGCGAAGGTAGTGGAATCAGCGTACTTAAGTTCATTTCAGTTGATATGCACGTAAGCATTTACAATAGCTTAGCTTTTGCACACACTGTGAGCAAAGTGCCTCAAATAACCAAAATTCTCAAACATGATAGAACTGTATTTCTGGCTAAATTATATTATAAACCTTTAAATAAAACATTTATTTCAACTTACTGTCTCTTGATAACATCACTACTGTCCAAGGAAAGAGCTCGTAACCGTCTACCACTACGCGTAGTCCTCTCATCAAACTTTTGTTTCGCGATGGCTTCTAATGTGGAGCGTAACAGTTTGATATCGCCGGTTACATTGTCGTTAAGAACGTAGTCATCACACTGGTAACTAATAACATAATTTAAAAAACAAAAATAAAATTAACTTTTATACAACATCAATTAATTAGTTTGGCATGAAGTGAATTTATTTGGTGTCATACTCAAAAGTTCAGATGGCTTACAATCAATAACAATGCTCAAAATATTTATATTGCGGCAACCAGAAATTAATCATCAAAGGTGCAGAATAGATAGATATTACATATTCAATAACTTGCTTCTCCCTTAAAGGTCATGTCATGTCCTTTGCAGTAGCCACTGTTTACGACAGGGGTCTCATATGGACCAGTACACCAGGGTAACTTCCTACTCGTCTCAAAAAGAGCATTGGGTTTTTTATAGTGCACATGAGCCCTTTGTGTGCACTGGGCCTACAGTTTATAGTCATTTGAGAAGACTTGTTCCAACACCAGAACCATGGTGCGAGCGGACATCAAACCCATTCTATGGTTAACAGTTCGCCTTAACCGCTCCGCTATAAAACTTGCAGTCCTTCTGGTGGTGACTAACATATATAGGACCAATAGCTTAAATGCAGCCTTTTAATTTGGGCAAGGCCATTTTGGTTTGATTTTAAGAGGTACAACAGGGCACTTGAGGCCATTTTAAACAAATTGTATCCTTAAGCATTACTAAAAATAAGGGGCACCAAAGCTAAACCTGCCTTGATGATAGTCATAATGGTCATTTTTAAGGCACTGAGGCCAATTGGGAAGGAATTACAGGCATATGGCCTTGGTGCTTTGGTTAAATTTGAGCCCTGCAAATGCCAACAGCCACTTGTGGCACTGGTGCAATGACTAAAAAAATGGCTCACTTATGTGGCAAAACTTTGCGAGGAAACGCACAGCCAAGATTTTTTAACATCCTCAACTTGTGGCGCAAAACAAAAGCTGTACCTTCACACTTTGCATGAAATTAATAAGGTAATGTCTACAGCTAGACATGTTATAAATTTAGTGGTCAAACACTTATGTGACATGGATGAGTCGCCATATTAACACTTGCAAATTTCAGAATTTTTATATGGACCAATAACATTTTTTAAAATCTTGAATCTTAATGAAGGGGTGTCATTTTCAAAAATTTAAAATAGCAGGTGGAGGTTAAGTAATAGGTGCAGGAATTTTTCGTGCAGTGAAAACCAAGGGCTCAAGGCCCGAGTGGGGGAGGGTTTGGGAGGGGGCTCCCCCTCCATACCTATACTCACCAAAATACATATTTATCATTAACCTCAATGGCTACTGGATGTTTCGAATCTTCAAAGTGTTTAACAGCATGCGATTCATTATACCTTCCACATGCTACATGTGCACAACTCAAACACGCCTGAAATAAATTATATAGAGATAAGGGAATTAGGGTCTCTGTAGTTAGGATTTGCTCTACAAATGAATCTGATATTAATATATTTCATTTACACAGATAACGTACAGTATGTATTTCAAACATTTGCTAGGCTGTCTCAGGCAAGCAATTTAAATAAAAAATTCACTTGCCCACATTGAAAATTCAGACAAGTGTTCTTATATGGTGACAGGTTACCAATAAATTAATGAAATTGTCTACCAGGCCAACACCAGTTGTAAAATAAAGGTTGCCTGTTGGTTTCCCCAGGGTGTAGTGCAAGTGAAGGACTGCAAAATCCAAGTATGTGAAGAGTTAGAGGTTTGGTTTGGAATATTCTGGTGTGATACACCAAGGGTAATCAATTAAGTGAGAAGACTTGGTTCCAGTGGGGTTCTTCTGGTGTGAATTGGGTAATACAATGGGAGACAATCCCCTACATGTATTCTTTTCCGAAGAGTGTACTGTGTTCTTTTTACATGAGCCATGTTGCACACAATAGGACCAATGGCTTAATATCTCATCTGAAAAACATGCACTACAAACTTGCATTTCAATCTTCCAACAGAAACAAGGAAAGTGGTGATATGTTTATTCGAACCAAGAATCAGTGAGTTTCCACGGTTCAGCGCAACACACAGTGAATACACCAGTTTCACCAACTGAGCTTAACACCAAAATTTAGGATTAACTGAGTTTTCCCGATTCTAATTTTTTTATATATCACAATATTAGTGACCTTATGGTACCATCAGTAGATGAAAAGCGGCCACTGTTTTCTAATTAGTTGTTTTTGTTGTTGTTTTTTAAACAATGGACCGTAGTCTACAGTACTTGTATCTAAGGCTGAAACATGGCATGGGCCACTTTTACAACCTTTCCAACATAAGCTGGGATATCTGGGCATGGCCCACAGAAACGCTCTGAGCGAGGTTCGAATTCCTAACCTCATGATCTGAAACCCAAACAATGCACGCTGTGCCATCAGTCTTCCCCTATACCATATCTTTATACATTGTTTTTTTTGTTATGTCCTTGTCAGTGGATTTGAATAAAAACATACAATATTTTATTTGCTTACCCATACACTTTCAGTGGTGCCACACAGTTCACAAAGCCATTTCTGAGGATTCAGGATTGAGTGGTTTTGTGCAAGTCTTAGTTTACTTACATGCTTACACCGGTCCATACCATCAAACACATTTACAAAGCCACCTCTGAAAGTCAATCAAACTTACAATAAAAAAGGGATGCAATCAAAAGTATGATATGAAATACGATAAAAGATAAGGCCCCATAAAAAAAGGATTATTAGTTTATCACCCCCGTGCACATCAATTTTGGGGAAATCCGGATTTGTTTATACTCATTGCAAACGATAGTGTTTTTCTGTCATATTCACTCGAAATGCTTTGGATTTTCTTAACATAAATTAATATGAACAATTCTTGAGCTCACAATGATGTACTGGTACAGTAGGCCCTACACAAAAACTAGGCATAGTCCTACAATGATCAATACTCGTAATAGGCTGGTGCGCTGGTATGGGCGTTGTATTTGTGTGAATCATTTCAACATTGGAGGGTTGGTTAAAAAAATCCTCCCACCCTCATCTGTTTTTATGATTTGGTAGGGCGATAAACTATTTTTTTTATGGTGTCTAAGAGAAAACTCTATTGCAACTTTTATACTGAATAAAAGATTAGAAATTATGTAAGAATAAGTAAAATTATTATTAAAATACTATATTAAAATGATTATTTACGTCACATTCACCCTATCTGTCTTAGCCAAAACTCTATATTTCTGTCTAGAGGAGGTAAAATGCAAATTTAATATACTGAATACAGATCCTACCAATCATTCTTAATATAATTAATGTTATAAACATCTGCCATACAGATTAACTTTATACTGTACTTTGTCAACACTTTTTCACAACATTTAAATCACATTGTATGAGATAGTTTTTTTTTGTACCCACGAAACCCCAATTCTGTGATATTAAAGACCATTGCTAATTTGGTTACAGGATACATTTGGTCTTTGAGCTCACCGATATATTCATCATAGTCATTCATCATAGAGTATAGTATTCCTTAGAAATTGACGGCCACTGAATACATTGGCAGTTGAACAAGCGATACACTAACAAATTTCATTTGTCAGACATTAATTTCTTTACATAACAAAACATTGAAGTAATTATTTACAAAGATATTATTTTGTTAAAATTGTTGTGACTTATCAGCAACAGAATATTTTTACTGTACTTTACTGTAGCTTACTTACAATAATAAATACAAGGCATAAACTTTATTTGAAAAATGAAACAGCAATAGTTATGCTTCAACTAACCTTTTTCAATTTGTTTTACTCACTAGCTTATCTAAATTATTCCCAAACATGTCATTCTGATAATGGTGCAAATACTGTGTGGTGTACAGGTGGTGTACAGTACAATAGGACTAGTACTGGATTAGATCATTTTCAGCCACTGACGCAATCGGCCGTATCCAAAGAAACCCCCAGAGTGAGATTCGATTTCAACTCAATTTATTTTTCTCTTATCAATTAATAAACCATTTCTTAAGTTCGTTTTTAATGCTAAAAATGAAATAATTTTATCATGTGGGTAATGATTGAACGAACAATATACAGTATACCTTACTTTAAAATACGATCACAAACTTAGGCCTTAGGTAGGCTCCATTTTTAAATTTTGCGACAACTTGGTAGTTTTGCCATTAAATGCCTCATTTGTTCTTTGAGTTTAATTTCATTGAAATGATAAAATAGGACTCTCCGTACATTTGTACAAACTACTAGTATCCTAACCAGATACAGATAGTACTTTATTCATCCTCGAGTCATTATACAGGAAATTACAGGCTCACACAGGCCTTACAGTTGGGTTTATTCACTGTTATTGCTTGATTCCTTTTAAAGCACTACAGACTTCCCATACTTACTTATTTTAGTTTAGCCGTAAGGCCTGTTCAAACGATTCATGTGTGACGATTCACACCCGAAATACGGGTGTAAATTGTCACACTTGACTGAATTCGAAAAATCATGTGATACCATTGCATCACTCTCTCATACAAATCAAAGTTTGGCGTTAGCGAAGGCCTTCATGCACGGCTTTGGGTCTACCCTTGGAGAAAAGAAAATCCCTAGGCCTAGACGACGTGATGGACGATTGCAGCTGCATGAGAAATAAGAACTGAGTCTTTTTTATTAGAAAAGGATAAAATTACATTCGTGAGAATACTATTCAGGTATAATTTGTTTTTTGGCTAGTCTCTCAAATGGTGCTTAGGCTTTTAGATTGTTCACTCAGAAAGGAAGCATTTGGTTGGTCGATCGTACTGTCGTGTATACATTATTTCGAACCACCCACTTGCCAAATACAGAGGGACAAAATACGTCATATTTTTCTTGGGAATGGTTACGCATGAACTGTTTTAACAGGCCTTACAGCTAAGGCCCCATAATAAATTATTAGTTTATCACCTCTGCGCGGATCACTTTTGGAAAAATCCTGGTTTTTTAAATTTTTTTTTACTCATTTTAATATTCAAACGATCGTTTTTTCTGTTATATTCACTTGAAATGCTTTGGATTTTCTTAAAATAAATTAATATAAACGATCCTCGCGTTCACAACGACATAAGGCCTACACAACTAGGAGTACTGTAAGCCTACAATTATCAATACCCGCTGTTGGCTAGTGTGCTAGTATGAGTGTCGCATTTGTGTGAATCTATAAAAAGATGAACTATCTAGTACGTAAGATCACTACAAAATTGGAGGATCGGTTAAAAAACAAAAAAAAAAAGAAAGAAAAAACCTCCCGCCCTCATTAGCTTGTTTTGGTCCTGGTGATAAACTAATAATTATTTTTATGGGGCCTAAACTAAAATACGAGTTAATGGGAACGTCAATAGCGCCTTAAAAGGAATCAAACAATAAAAGTGAATAAACCCAACCGTAAGGCCTGTGAAACAGACTACAACTATCCATGTGATATTAACTTGAAATTGTTGAACAAGTTGGGTATAGCGTTCCATAGAAATTCTCTGCAGCAGGCGTTTACTTTTGCGGCCGAAAACGATCTACAGTGCTCTTACTAGCCTACTGTAGGTTAGCATAGGCAGGGTCTTGTTAATAGGCCCTAAATAGTTCTTTCCATAATTTATTAATATAATTGCCACTTTATTTATATTTTTATTCATTATTATTTAATTTAAAAGGTCCTTAAATAAATTTTACAAATCTATTGTTGCTACTAGAAAAGTTGATGATACCATGGAGGTATAAAATGATAAAAAAGATGTACATTTTTATCCTCAGCCTAGCCTAATTACTCATTCATCATAGGCCTAGACTAGTCCCCTAGGCCCCCACTACTGATAGAGCCAGACAGGCGAGACGAATCGGCGAGACAGGACAATCTCTTGCCTGTCTTAGAACAAGGCCTACGAGGTTAGATAAGAGTTTTTAGGCAAGATCGCCTTTGATATCAAATACAATTTTTAAGAACTTTAACACATGGACATATCGTTTAATGCTAAATTAACTCATAGCTATCAAAAATACATATTGTTACATCAATTCATAATTTACTTACTGAATTTAAAACTTGTTTTAGCGAGGCGCAAAATAAAAGCAATAACCACAACATCGATTTTGATTTACAACAGCGCCACCAACAAACTGACAGCGGCTCCTCCAAACCTCATACAAGTAAACTTTGTCTTTCTCATCCCACAATTAAATTTTGAATATTACAATGCTTACAATTGCATGTGCACCGTAATAGTACCAATTAAAATTAGCAATGTGAAAATTGTGAAAAAAATATATTCTGAATTTGTTAATACCTCAACGTGGGTAGGCCTACGTTGGGTCATCAGCATCAGCATGATGATGATGATGATGATGATCATCATCATCATTATCATGATGATGTTGATCATCATCATCATCATCATCATCATGATGATGATGATGATGATGATCATCATCATCATCATCAT
>JAOTQE010145756.1:0-17500 GCA_025631205.1 Nesometra sesokonis | reverse complement strand
GGAACAAGAGGGGCACCAGAATCACCAGAAGGACCAGGAGCACCAATGGGGACCGGGTAAACCGGCGTGCACAGGGGAGAGGCACCAGGGGGCACGAGGCGGAACCAGGGGCACCAGGGGAACTGGGGAGTCAGGGGCACCAGGAAGAACCAGGGAACTGGAGAGGCATCGGTTGAACTGGGAGACACCGGGGACAACCGGGGTCACTGGGTCCAGTGGGCACTGGGGGTCACCAGGGCCACCAGGGGGCCCCAGTAGGGCACTGGAAAGCGCCAGGGGTACCAGGGACACCAGGTGGTACCAGTGGAACTGGGGACTGGAGAACCAGGAGATACCATGGGGCACCAAGAGAACCAGGGAGGAACAGAAAATACTGAGGGCACTGGGGTGCACCAGGGGGCACCGGGAAACACGAAGGGGTACCGATGGGGCACTGGGGGCACTGTGTGGGCACCAGGGACACTGAGGGACCAGGGAGGCACCAGGGGCACCAGGTGAACCAGGGAGGCACCAGGGGAGCACCATGGGAGCACCAGGGGAACAAGGGGTACCAGATGAGCACCAGAGAGAACCAGGTGCACCAGGGGGCACCAGAGAGAGTACTGGGGGAACCAGGGGGCACCAGGGGTATCCAGAGCGAACCAGGGCCACCAGGGGACTCCAAGGGAAATCATGGGTCCAGAAGGTGTACCAGGGAGCACCGGGGGAACCTGGTAGCACCAGGGGGACTAGGAAGCACAAGGGTGCACAAGCAGGGCCCGGGGGCACCAGGGGCCCGGGTACATCAGGAGGGCACTGAGAAACCTGGGGACACCGAGGGCGGCACCAGGGGCACGAAGGGCACTGAGGGACCAGGGAGGGACCATGAAAACCAGGGAGGCCCCATGGGGCACCAAGGGAGCACCAGAGGAACCAGGGGCCACCAGGAAGAGCACCGGGGCACCAGGGGCGCACCAGAGCGCCCAGGAAGAACCAGGAAGACCAGGGAGTATGAGGGGGCAAAAGGGGCACCAGGGGAGCACCGGAAACACCAGGGGAACCAGCGAGACCAGAGAGAAACGGGGGAAACAGGGGTACCAGAGAAAACCAGGGGCACCAGGAGGAACCAGCAGGGCCCCAGGGGAACCTGAAGTAACAGGGGCGGGCACCAGGGGCTCCAGATGGAACAAGGGAGCATCAGGGAAACCAGGGTGGCTCCACGGAGAACAAGGTGGGCACCCGGTAAAGCAGGGGGAACCATGAAGCACCAGAGAAACCAGGAGGGCATCAGGAAGGGGGCACCAGGGGAAACAGGGGGCACCAGAGAGGGCACAAAAAGAGAAACACCAGACGAGGTGTCCTGGGGAGCGAGAATGAAGAACCGGGGCACTAGGGGAACCAGTGAGCACCAGTGGCAGGAGGGGAGGCCAAAGAAACCAGGGGAATCCAGGGGGCAACAGGGGACACCAGAGGATGGCACAAAAGGGAAACAGGAGTGTAGGAGGGGAAAAGGGGCACTGGAGTGTACCAGGGGGCACCTGGAGACACCAGGGGGGAAGCGGTGGGTTGGGTGCACCAGAGAAGAAAAGAGAAGGGGCATCTGGAGAGCAAAAAGGGTGCACCGCAGAACCGGGGAACCGTGGGGCACCGGGGAACCAGGGGACACTAGGGGAGCACTATGGGCACAGGGGTGGAGGAACTGGGGTACAGAGGGCACAGGAAGAACCGGGGCAAGGGAAGCCCAGGGCACCAGGGCACCAGTGGCACCAGGGCCACTGGGCAACTAGGTGACACCAGGGAGCACAGGGAGCAATAGAGGGACACCACAGATGACCAGGGGTACCATCGGGACACCAAAGGGGAACAAGAGGGGCACTGGGGGCACCAGAGGGCAACAGGGGACACCAGGAAGGTACCAGGGGACCAACCAGAGGTCCATGAGACACCCGGGGAACCAGGGGGCACCAGAAAAAACAGGGGGAACCAGAGAGCACCAGGGGAACCAGGAGGGCTGCAGGGAGAGGAAACCAGGGGAAACAGAAGGCACCAGGGAGCAGCAGGAGAACCAGGAGGGCACCAGGGAGGGCACAAAAAGAGAAGCACCAGGCGGGGTGTCCTGAGGAGCAAGAATGAAGAACCCGGGCACCGGGGAACCAGTGAGCACCAGGGGCAGCAGGGGAGGCACCAAAGGAACCAGCGGAAACTAGGGGCATCAGCGGACACCAGAGGAGTTCACCAAGAGACCAAAAGGTACCGGGGCGGGGCACCAGAAGGCAACAGGGGCACCGGGGGCACTGATGTGCACCAGGAAGAAACACCAAGGGGCACCGATGGGGCACTGGGGGTCACTGTGGGGTACCAGTGCACTGAAAAACCAGGGAGATACCAGGGGCACCAGGGGAGCACCAGAGAGCACCAGGGGCACAAGGGGGAACCAGAGAGTGCACTGGGGCACCAGGGCCACCAGAGGATCCAAGAGATGATGATGGAAGAAATGATGGGCCCAAAAGGGGCACCAGGGGAGCACCGGGGGCACCTGGGGCACCAGAGGGCCTGGGGGCACAAGGGTGCACCAGCAGGGACAGGAGGCACCAGGGGCACCGGGGTGCACCAGGAGCGCACCGGGGAACCAGGTGATACCGAGGGGCACCGGAAGCACCAGGGGCACCAGAAGCACCAGGGGCACCAGCTGAAGCTGAGGAACCAGAGAGGGACCAGGATCACCAGGGGAACTAGAGGGGCACCAGGGGAATCATGGGGCACCAGGGGATTACCAGGGGAACCAGGGGCAACAGGAGGAGCACCGGGGCACCAGGAACCAGGAGAACCAGGGGAAACAGGAGGCATCAGGGGGCACCAGGGGGAACCAGGAGGACACCAGGAAGGGCACAAGGAGGGAAGCACCAAGCTAGTCAGGATGTAGATCCGGGGCACCGGGGGAACCAGGGAGCACCAGGGGGCACCATATGAGCACCATAAGAGGTAACAGAGGAACCAGAGAGAACCTAGGGCACCAGAGGACACCAGAGGAGAGCACCAGGGACCAGAAGGTACCAGGGCAGGGCACCAGGGGTAACAGGGGCACCAGGGCCACCAGAGGGTACCAGGGAGTGCCAGGGGCACCAGGGTTGCACCAGGGTAGGCACCAAGAGAACCAAGAGAAACCAAGGGTAACCAGGGGCACCAGGGGCACCACGGGAGCACTAGAGGCACCAGGGGGCACCAGGGGCCCCAAGAAGAACCAGGGGCACCAGTGGGCACCAGAGGGTATCAGAGGGCTGAGGACCAGGGGAACAAGCAGGGCTTCGCGGGCTTCAGGGGGAACATGAGAGCACCAGAACACCAGGGGCACCAGGGGAACTGTGGAATCAGGGGCACCAGGAAGAACCAACAAACTGGGAAGGCACTGGAGAATTGGGGACACCAGGGGAGAACCAGGGTTACTGGGAAACCAGGGGGCACCAGGAAGAACCAGAAAACTGGGGCCCCAGTAGGGCACTGGATGCACCAGAGGTACCAGGGGGCACCAGGGGAATCGGGGACACCATGGGCACCCCACTGGGCACCAGGGGGCACCAGGGGAACTAGGGAGGCACAAGGGGGCACCATGGAGAAACCAGAGGATCACCAGGGGCACCAGGAGGAGCACCGGGGCACCAGGGGCGAACTAGGGGCCCAGGGGAACCAGGGGCACTAGGAGGTATGAGGGGGCAGAAGGGGCACCAGAGAACCAGGTAACTGGGAAGGCACTGGGGCACGGGGAACACAAGGGGCCCCAGTAGGGCACTGGATGCACCAGGGGTACCAGGGGCGGGCACCAGGGGCACCAGAAGGTACCAGGTGAAACAAGGAAACCAGGGGCACCAGAGAGCATCAGGGGCACCAGTATGGCACCAGGGAGAACCAGGTGGGCACTAGGGACCACCAGGGGCACCAGGGGAACCAAGGGCACCAGGGGACACCAGAGGAATGCAGCAGGAGAATAGAGGGCACCAGGGCAGGGTAAGCAGGGGGCACCAGGGGGGAACCAGGGGGTCACCAGGAGAAGAGGTGGGTGCACCAGGGGCACCGGAGAGGAAAACAGAAGGGGCATCAGGGGAGAACTTGGGCACCAGGGGTACAGACGTCCCTAGAGCACCAGGGGAACCAGGGGCACCAGAGAAAACAGGGGGCACCAGGGGGTTCCAGGGGAACCAGGAGGGCACCAGGAATGGCACAGGAGCCTAGGAAGAACCAGGGGCACAGTGGGCACAAGAGGGTATCAGAGGGCCAGAGAAGGACCAAGAGAGCACTGAGGACCAGGGGCACCAGCCCTCGCAGGCTTCAGGGGAACATGGGGCACCAGAATACCACAGAGCACCAGGAGAACTGGGGAGTCAGGAGCACCAGGAAGAACCAAGAAACTGTGGAGGCACTAGAGAACTGGGGGACACCAGGCGGGAACCGGGGTTATTGGGGAACCAGGGGGCACCAGGAAAAACCAGGGAACTGTGAAGGCACTGGGGGCAAGGGGATACCAGGGGCCCCAGTAGGGCACTGGATGCACCAGGGGTACCACGAGAGCACTAGGGGCACCAGGGGCCCAGGAAGAACCAGGGGCACCAGTGGGCACCAGAGGGCCAGAAGAGCACTAGGGGAGCACTGGGGACCAGGGGCACCAGCCCTCGCGGGCTTCATGGGAACATGGGGGCACCAGAACACCAGGGGCACCATAGAGCACCAGGGGAACTGGGGGTTCAGGAGCACCAAGAAGAACCAAGAAACTGGGGAGGCACTGGGGAACTGGGGAAACCAGGGGAGAACCGGGGTTACTGGGGAACCAGAGGGTACCAAAAAAAACCCAGGGAACTGTGAAGGCACCGAAGGCACTGTGGGACACCAGGGGTATTGAGGGAAACCACCAGAGGCGCACAAGGGCTCAGGGGCACCAGCGAGACCATTGAGAAACAAGAAGCACCAGTGGGACCAGGGTAACTAGGGGCACCAGAAAGAACCAGAGGAAACAAGGAAAACCAGGGGCACAAGAGAGCATCAGGGGCACAAGGGTGGCACCATGGAGAACCAGGTGGGCACCAGGGCGCACCAAGGGGCACCAGCGGACACCAGGGGGACCAGGTGTACCAGAAGACACGAGGAGAACAGGGGCACCAGGGCAGAGTAAGAAGGGGGCACCAGGGGAAGTGGGTGGGTTGGGTGCAACGGGGGCACCGAAGCGGAAAACAGAAGGGGCATCATGGGAGAACTGGGGCACCAGGGGCACAGAGGGCCCTGGAGCACCAGGGTTACACCAGGGTAGGCACCAGAAGAACCAGGGGAAAACCAGAGGGGTACCAGGTGAAGCACCAGGAGGGGGAACCAGGAGTCACCAGGGGCACCAAAGAGAGCAGTAGGTGCACCAGGGGCACCACGGGAGCACTAGGGGCACCAGAGGTCACCAGGGGCCCAGGAAGAACCAGGGGCACCAGTGGGCACCAGAGGGTATCAGAGGACCAGGGGAGCACCAGGGAAGCACTGGGGACCAGAGGGCACCAGCCCTTGCTGGCTTCAGGGGGAACATTGGGGCACCAGAACACCAGGGGCACCATGGGGCACCAGAGAAACTGGGGAATCAGGGACACCAGGAAGAACAAAGAAACTGAGGAGGCACTGGAGAACTAAGGGACAAGAGGGGAGAACCGGGGTTACTGGCGAACCAGGGGGCACCAGGAAGAACCATGGAACTGGGAAGGCACTGGGGACACCAGGGGCCCCAGTAGGGCACTGAATGCTTCAAGGGTACCAGGGACACCAGGGCAACCGGGGACACCATGGGGCACCCCACTGGGCACCAGGAGGCACCGAGGGCACCGGAGGCACTGTGGGCACCAGGGGCATTGATTGACCACCATTGATGAACCACAAGAAGGAGCGTCGGGGCGCTCCACGAGACCAGGGGCACCAGAAAGTATGAGGGGGGCAGAAGGGCACAAGGGGAGCACCGGGGACACTAGTTACTGGGGAACCAGGGGGCACCAGGAAGAACCAGGGAACTGGGAAGGCAGTGAAGGCATGGGAGACACCAGGGCCCAGTAGGGGAACTGGGGACACCATGGGGCACCCCTTGGGCACCAGGGGCACCGAGGAGCACCGGAGGCTCTGTGGGGCACCAGAGGCATTGAGGGAACCACCAGAAGAAGCATCGGGGCACCAGGGGCGCACAAGGGCCCAAAGGCACCAGTGAGTATGAGAGGCAGAAGGGGCACAAGAGAAAGCACCAGAGCACCAGGGGCGTACCAAGGTGCCCAGGGGAATTATGGGCACAAGGGGAGGGGCAGAATTGGCACCAGGGGAGCACCTGAAACACCAGGGGTACCAGAAAGACCAGGGAGAAACAGGAAGGCACCCGGGAGACCAAGGAGAACCAGGGGCACCAGGGGAACCAGCTGGGCCCCGGGGTAACAAGGGGTACCAGGGGTGGGACACCAGGGCACCAGAAGAAACCAGGAGGAACCACATGGCACCAGAGAGCATCAGGGGTGCACCAGGGGAAACCAGGGGGTCACCAAGAGAAAGAGGTGGGTTGGGTGCACCGGATGACAACTGAGGGGAAAACAGAACAGGGAACCAGGGGGCACCAGAGGAAACAGGGGGCACCAGGGAGCACCAGGGGAACCAGAAGAGCACAAAAAGAGAAGAACCAGGCGGGGTGTCCTGGGGAGTGAGGACGAAGAACCGAGGCACCGGGGGAACCAGGGAGCACCAAAGAACCAGGGGAAACCAGGGGCACCAGGGGACACCAGAGGAGGGCACCAGGGGACTAGAAGGTACCAGAGGCGGGGCACCAGGGGGCAACAGGGGGAACGGAGGACACTGGAGTGCACCAGGGAGACACCAAAGGGCACCGATAGGGCACTGGGGGTACTGTTTGTCACCAGGGGAACCAGAGAAACAAGGGGAACCAGGGGAACCAGAGAGCATCAGGGGGCACCAGGGTGGCACCATAGAGAACCAGGTGGGCACTAGGGGGAACCAGAAGAACATGGGGGGGGGGCACCAGAACACTAGGGGCACCATGGGGTACCAGGGAACTGGGAATCAGGCACCAGAAAGAACCAAGGAACTGGGGAGGCACTGGGGAGAACTGGGGGAAACAGGGGAGAACCGGGGTCACTGGGGAACCAGGGAGCACCGGGAAGAACCAGGGAACTGGGAAGGCACTGTTGGAACCAGGGGTACCAGGGGACACAAGGCGAACCGCAGACAACATGGGGCACCCTACTGGGCACCATAGGGCACCGAGGGGCACCAGAAGGACCATCGGGGCACCAGGGGTGCACCAGGGACCCAGAGGCACCAGGGGGTATGAGGGGGCAGAAGCGGGACAAGAACCGGAGCACCAGAGGCGCACCAGGGTGCCCAGGGAACCATGGGCATCAGGGGTATAAGGGGGAAGAATAGGCACCAGGGGAGCACCGGAGACACCAGGGGCCCCAGCGAGACCATTGAGAAACAAGAAGCACCAGGGGGACCAGGGAAACCAGGGGCACAGAAAGGAACCAGCAGAGCCCCGGAGGAACCAGGGGTTCGAAGGGCGGGTACTAGGGGCACCAGAAGGAACCAGGAGAAACAAGAGGAACCAGGGGCACAAGAGAGCATCAGGGGGAATAAGGGTGGCACCATGAAGAACAAGGTGGGCACCAGGGGCACCAATTGGCACCAGGAGACACCAGGGGGCACCAGAAGACACGAGGAGAACAGGGGCACCAGGGCAGGGTAAGCAGGGGGCACCAGGAAAAGGGGTGGGTTGGGTGCACCGGGGGCACCGGAGAGGAAAACAGAAATGGCATCATGAGAGCACTGGGGCACCAGGGGGCACAGAGGGCCCTAGAGCACCAGGAGAACCAGGGGGAACCAGGGGAAACAAGCGGAACCAGGGGCCACCAGGGAAACCAGAAGGGCACCAGGAAGGGCACAAGGAGGGAAGCACCAGGCGGGGTATCCTGGGGGAGCCATGATGAAAATCCGAGGCACCGGGGGAACCAGGGAGCACCAGGGGGCACCATTTGGGTACCATGAGAGGCACCAGAGGAACCAGAAGAGGACACCAGGGTACAAAAAGGTACCAGGGGGCACCAGGGAGTACCAGGGGCACCAGGGTTGCACCAGGGTAGGCACCAGAGGAACCAGGGGAGACCAGAGGGGGTACCAGGTGGAGCACCAGGAGAGAACCAGGGGTCACCAGAGGCACCAAAGAAAGCAACAGGGGCACCACGGGAGCACTAGGGGACCAGGGGTCACCAGGGTCCAGAAAGAACAAGGGGCACCAGTGGGTACCAGAGGGTATCAGAGGGCCAGGGGAGCACCAGGGGATCATTGGGGACCAAAGGGCACAGCTCTCGCGGTCTTCAGGACTTGGGGCACCAGAACACCAGGGGCACCAGCGGAACTGGGGAATCAGGGACACCAGGAGGAACCAAGAAACTGGGGAGGCACTGGGAACTGGGGACACCAGGGGAGAACCGGGGTTATTGGCGAACCAGGGGCACTAGGAGCGCCCCAGGGGCCCAGAGGCACCAGGGAATATGAGGGGCAGAAGGGGCACAAGAAAAGCACCGGGGACACCAGTGGCACCAGGGGGAGCACCAGAGCACCAGTGGCGCACCAGGGTGCCAAAAGGAACCATGGGAAGGTACCAGAAAGACCAGGGAGAAACAGGGGCACCGGGGAGACCAGGAGGAACCAGTGGAACCAGGGGAACCAGCATGGCCCCGGGAACAAGGGGTACCGGGGGCGGTGTACAAGAAGGCAAAAGAAGGAACGGGGGGCACTGGGGTGCACCAGGGGAAGCATCAGGAGACACCAGGGGGCACCGAGGGCACCGGAGGCACTGTGGGGCACAAGGGGTATTGAGGGGAATCACCGGAAGGAGCATCGGGGACCAGGTGCGCACCAGGGGCCCAGGGGCACCAGGGAGTATGAGGGGACAGAAGGGGCACAATGGGAGCACCGGGGACACCAGTGGCACAAGGGGAGCACCAGAGCACCAGGGGCGCACCAGGGTGCCCAGGGGAACCATGGGAAGGTACCAGGAAGACCAGGGAGAAACGGGCACCAGGGGTTACCAGGGGCACCAAAGAGAGCACCAGGGACACCAGGGGAGCGCCAGGGGCACCACGGGAGCATTAGGGGCACCAGGGAGCACCAGGGGCCCTAGGAAGAACCAGGTGCACCAGTGGGCACCAGAGGGTATCAGAGGGCCAAGGGAAAACAAGGAGTACCAGGGGTGGGGCACCAGAAGGCAACAGAAGGAACGGGGGCACTGGGGTGCACCAGAGAGTCACCAGGAGACACCAAGGAGAACCGATGAGTCACTGGGCCGACAGTTGGGCACCAGTGGCACTGAGGGACCAGGGAGGCTCCAGGGGCACCAAGGGAACCAGGGGAAACAAGGGGAACCAGGGGAACTAGAGAGTATCAGGGGGCATCAGGGTGGCACCATGTGGAAATCCAGGTAGGCACAAGGGGGCGCCAGGAGGCACCAGAGGGAACCAGATGCATCACGGGACACCAGATGAGGGCAGCAGGAGAATAGAGGGCACCAGGGCAGGGTAAGCAGGGGCACCAGGGGGGTCACCAGGGAAAGGGGGTGGGTTGGGTGAACGGGGGCACCGCAGGAGAAAACAAAAGGGGCATCAGGGGAGAACCAGGGGACACAGAGGGCACTAGGGCACCAAGGAAACCAGGGGGGCAACACGGGGCACCAGAAGAAACCAGAAGGGCACCAGGAAGGGCACAAAGTGAGAAGCACCAGGGGGGGCTAGAATGAAGATCCGGGGCACCGGGGAACCAGAGAAAACCTGGGGCACCAGAAGACACCAGAGGAGGGCACCAGAAGACCAGAAGGTACCAGGGGCGGGGCACCAGGGAGAAACAGGGGCACCAGGGGCCACTAAGGGCACCAGAGAGTACCAGGGGCACCAGTGTTTCACCAGGGTAGGCACCAGGGAAACCAGGGGAGACCAGAGGGGGTACCAGGTGGAGCACCAGGGAGAACCAGGGGGAACCAGGGGTTACCAGGAGCATCAAAGAGAGCACCAGGGACACCACGGGAGCATTAGGGGCACCAGGAGGCACCAGGGGCCCCAGGAAGAACCAGGTGCACCAGTGGGCACCAGAGGGTATCAGAGGGCTAGGGGCCAGAAGGGGCACCAGAGGAGTACTGGGCACAAGGGGCACCAGGCGACAAGGGCGACCAGGAAGCACAAAGGACACAAGCAGGGCACCAGGGGTATAAGGGGGCAGAATGAGCACTAGGGGAGCACCGGAGACACCCGGGGCACCAGCGAGACCATTGAGAAACAGGGGCAAGGGCAACAGGGGCACCAGGGCCTCAGGGGCACCAGGGATTACCAGGGGAACCAGCAGGGTAGGCACCAGAGGAACCAGGGGAGACCAAAGTTGGTACCAGGTGGAGCACCAGGAGAGAACCAGAGGGAACCAGGGGCACCAAAGAGAGCAGCAGGGGCACAAGGGGAGCACCATGGGCACCACGGGAGCACTAGGGGCACCAGGGTGTCACCAGGGGCCAGAAAGAACCAGGGGCACCAGTGGGCACCAGGAAGAACCAGGGAACTGGGAAGGCACTGGTACACAGGGGACAACAGGAGCCCCAGTAGGGCACTGGATGCACCGAGGGTACCAGGGGGCACCAGGGAAACCGGGGACACCATAGGGCACCCCACTGGGCACCAGGGGGCACCGAGGGGCACCGGAGGCACCAGGGACATTGATGGGAACCACCAAAAGAAGCATCGGGGCACCAGGGGCGCACCAGAGGCCAAGGGGCACCAGGGAGTATGAGGGGCAAAAGGGCCACAAGGGGAGCACCGAGGAAACCAGTTACGGAGGACACCAGGGGCCCAGCAGGGCACTGGATGCACCAGGGGTACCAGAGGGCACCAGGGGAACCGGGGACACCATGGGGCACCCCACTGGGCACCAGGGGCACCGAGGGCACCGGAGGCACTGTGGGCCACTGGGGCATTGAGGGGAACCACCAGAAAAAACATCGGGCCACCAGAGGCACCAGGGAGTATGAGGGGGCAGAAGAGGCACAAGGGGTGCACCGGGAACACCAGTGACACCAGGGGGAGCACCAGGGGCGCACCAGGGTGCAGGGCGTAACTGTAAGCATGAAGCGTAAAATACAAGAAATTTCCGTGGAAAAACAACGTATCTTGCAGATTCCGTGGTAAAACAACGTATCTGACAGACATTTGTAGCATATCCGTGGCAAAACAACGTATGTAACATGCTCATGCTAGGGCGCGAGGTCAATCTTCCAGCTGACCTTATGTTCAATGAATGCATGTCAACCGACGACCGGGCGGTGGGCGAGTACGTTACCGAGGTGGTGGAAACAATCAGGACAGCTCACGACGTGGCCCGATCGGCTCTGCGAGAAACCCAGGGGCGTATGAAGCGCGATTATGAGCTCCACGTTCTGAAACGTCCTTTCCAGCGAGGGGACAAATTTTATGCGTTTGATGACGCGGCGCCTAAGGGTAGATGTAAGAAGTTGTGTCCTCGTTGGAAGGGTCCAGGTGTCATCATTGAGGTGTTAAGTCCGTGTCTCTTCCGAGTGCAGTGTATAGAGGGGGCGGCCGCGGATTTCTATGTGAATCTGTTGGAAATAAGGGCGTTTGACAGGCTAGACTACAGACGGCTACCCAGTGGGAAGGAGAGACTATCGGAGAGTGGAGTGACCGTGTCCTTACTTTAACTAGAAAAAAGGGAGTGGATCCACCAGCAGGCTGCGACTAGGTTCTGTCTGGGGTGTCGCGATCAGGAAGCAGGCAAACGTGTTCTCCATAAGGACTGTGATAACCTCGCGGACGCCTTAGAAGAATTATCAGAAATATGACAGCTATAGGAGCCTGTACACCAAACGTAGGAGTAAGGGTAGGAAAAGATAGGCCCTATAAGATCTATTAATTATTCACATCGCACACCTCATTCCTTTACCCGAGAGAAAAACGTTGAACGTTGAAGTTATGTCAGATCTAGAGTATACAGGCAGTTACTTGCAGGCAAGTTAGGCGAGGATTGGGCCAGGGCAGCAGATTTAGTTCTAGGACTCCATTGTTCGCGCTCCCGTGAGAGAAACTGAGTGGGTGGGGACGCCTGACCCATGGATCAACATCTTTGTCTAGGTTGGTCGCGGGTAAACAGACACGGCAAGTTATTCCTTGTGAGGATGACCCTTTAAACGGTTAAGGGTTGGGGGCGATGGCCAGCTACTTGATCCTAAGGTGTCTTTAGGCCAGCGTGACAGGGAGGAAGGTGTGGATGCACCATGTCCGATAAGTGAGGCAAAAACATCATAGGGTGAGTGAGGTGGAAGTTCCAGATGGGGTGCGTCCCCCGGTGCCCCCGGTTTCCTTGGTGCATTCCCGGAGCCCTGTTGGTGTCCCCTTGTGCTTCCTGGTCGCCCTTGTCGTCTGGCTGCCCTGTCTTAGAACCGGTAGATGGGAACGCACAAACAGGGTCCGGGCAGACATTAGCTTCTGATACTGTCGGGAGTCTAACGGAATCCGAACACCTAGTACACCCGAATTATCTAATTCTGCCGTAAAAAATAAAAACAACAACTGTAATAACGGAAACTCCGCCGATAATAGAAAATATAATTAACAGAGTCTTCTAGTGCATTGCATGCGACAGCTTTTGTCATGAATACTAGGATAAGCGCGGTTGTAGACACTGCTGCTGACTTTACTATTCTGTCGGATAGGGTTTATGATACTCTGAAACCCACACCACCAATTTGTAGCCCGTTTGAATTTTACCCTCGCCGGGCGAGGGACTTCCATGCAAGGGTGATACCGGTCTAATGAATATACGGGCTCCCATCAATGATAATATGTTGCTTGTTAGAAATTTTCTACACCCCAATAGGGCGGTCATCTTCTTCTGGTGCTCCCCTGGTGCCCCCTGGTTTCTTCTGGTGCTCCCCTGTGCCAACTGGTGACCCTCGATGCCTCCCTGGTTCCTGTGGTGTCCCTGGTTCTCTTCTGGTGCCCACTGGTGCTCGCTAGTGCTCCCTGGCTTCCCACGGCACCCCGTCTGGTGCTTCTCCTTGAGCCCTCCCTGGTGCCCCCTGGTTCCCCTGCTGCCACGGGCATTCTGGTGCGCCCCTGGTGCCACCCTGGTTCTCCCTGGTGCCCCTGGTTTCCCCTGTGGCTCCTGGTTCCTTCTGGTGCCCCTGGTGCCCAGCCCCTGGTACCGCCTAGTTCCCACGGGGCCCTGCTGTTTCCCCTTGGTCCCGGTCCCCTGGTGTCCCTTCTTACCCCTGATACCCTGGTTCCCCTGGTTCCCCCTGGTGCCCCCTGGTGCCCCTGGTTCCCCTGGTTCCCCGGTGCTCCTCCTGGTGTTCCCCTGGTTCCCCCTGGTTTCTTCTGGTGCTCCACTGGAGCCCCTGGTGCCTTCCTGGTCCCTCAGTGCCCCTGGTGCCACCTTGTGCTTCCTGGTCGCCCTTGTCACCCTGGTGCCCCTGGTGCCCCAGTGCTCCCCTGGTACCCTTTCTGACCCCTGATACCCCTGGAGACTCCTGGTGCTCCCAGGCTCCCCTGATGCTCCCCTGGTTCCCTTGTCCCCCTGGTGCCCATGGTGCCTCCCTGGTCCCTCGGTGCCCCTGGTGCCCCACAGGGCCTCCGGTGCTCCCTCGGTGCCCCCTGGTGCCCAGTGGTGTCTTCTGGTTCCCCTGGTCCCTGGTTCTTCTGCTGCCCCTAGTACACCTGGTGCATCCAGTGCCCTGGTGTCCCCCGTGCACCCGGTGCCTCTCCTGTTCCCTGGTTCTTCGTGGTTCCCCCTGGTTCCCCAGTTCCCCTGGTGCCCCATCCTCGCTCCCTTAGGACAACCCGCCTGGTGCTTCCCTCCTTGTGCACTCCCTGGTGCTCTCCTGGTTCCCCTGGTGCCCCTGTTTCCCCTGGTGCTCCCTGGTTCCCCTGGTTCTCCCCTGGTGTCCCCGATTTCTCCTGGTGCTCGCTGGTGCCCCCTGGTGCTCCACCTGGTACCCTCCTCTGTTCTCCCTGGTGGCCCTGGTTTCCCTGGTGCCTCCCCTGATACCTTCTGATCCCCTGGTGCCTTTCTCTGGTGTCCCCAGGTTCCCACTGGTTCCTCTGTTGCCTCCCCTGGTGCCCAAATGGTGCCCCGGTGCTCCCTGGTTCCCTGGTCCCGGATCTTCATCCTGGCTTCCCCTAGAACACCCCGCCTGGTGCTTCCCTCCTTGTTCCCTTCCTGGTGCCCTCCTTGTCCCCCTGTTTCCCCTGATGCACTTGGTTCCCCTGGTGCCCTAGCGCCCTCTGGTGCCCCAGGTTCCCTGTGATTCCCTGAGGCCCCGCCTGTTTCCCCCTCCGGTGCCCCTGGTGCACCCTGGTGCCCTTGCTTCCCCTGCCCTGGTTCTCCTGTTGCCCTCTTCTGGTGTCCTCTGGTGCCCCCTGGTGTCCCTTGTGCCCACCTGGCTCTCCATGGTGCAACCCTGGTGCTCCCTGATGCTCTCTGGTTCCCCTGGTTCCTCCTGTTTCCCCTGGTTCTCTTGGCTCCGCTGGCCCTCTGATACCCTCTGGTGTCCCCTGGTTCCCCTGGTGACCCCTGGTTCCCCTGGGTCTGGTGCCCCAGATTCACCCTGGTGCTCGCTGGTGCCCCCTGATGCTCCACCTGGTACCCTCCTCTGGTCTCCCCTGGTGCCCCTGGATTCCATGGTGCCTCCCCTGGTGCAACCCTTGTGCCCCTGGTACTCCATGGTGACCCCTAGGGTCTCCCTACCTTCTGGTCCTCTGGTGCCCTCCTCTGGTGTCCCCAGGTTCCTGCTGGTTCCTCTGTTGCCTCCCCTGTGGCCAAATGGTGCCCCGGTGTTCCCTGGTTCTTCCGTCCTCCGGATCTTCATCCTGGCTCCCCTAGGACATCCCGCTTAGTGCTTCCCTTTTTGCTCCCTTCCTTGAGCCCTCCTGGTTCCCCTGGTGCCCCCTGGTTTTCCTAGGGCCCTCTGGTGCCCCAGGAAGGGCACAAGGTGGGAAGCACCAGGGGGGAGCTAGGATGAAGTTCCGGGGCACCGGGAGAACCAGGGAGAACCAGGGGCACCATTTGGGCACCATGAGAGGCAACACAGGAACCAGAGGGAACCTGGGGCACCAGAGGACACCAGAGGAGGGCACCAGAGGACCAGAAGGTACCAGGGGCGGGGCACCAGGAAGAAACAGGGGAACCAGGGGCCACTAAGGGCACCAGAGAGTACCAGGGGCACCAGGGTTTCACCAGGGTAGGCACCAGGGGAACCAGGGGAGACCAGAGGGGGTACCAGGGGGAGCACCAGGGGGAGCACCAGGGAGAACCAGGGGTTACCAGGGGCACCAAAGAGAGCACCAGAGACACCAGGGGAGCACCAGGGGCACCACGGGAGCATTAGAGGCACCAGGGGGCACCAGGGGCCTCAGGAAGAACCAGGTGCACTAGTGGGCACCAGAGGGTATCAGAGGGCCAGGGGAGCAACAGGGGAGCAACAGGGGAGCAACAGGGGAGCACTGGGGACCAGGGGCAACCAGCAGGGCACCGGGGCACCAGGGGCGCACTAGGAGACACCAGAGGAGGGCACCAGAGGACCAGAAGGACCAGAAGGTACCAGGGGCGGGGCACCAGGGAGATACAGGGGCACCAGGGGCCACTAAGGGCACCAGAGAGTACCAGGGGCACCAGGGTTTCACCAGGGTAGGCACCAGAGGAACCAGGGGAGACCAGAGGGGGTACCAGGTGGAGTACCAGAGAGAACCAGGGGTTACCAGGGGCACCAAAGAGAGCATTTCGTAAATTGATCAACCATCATTAAAATGTAAACATTCCCGTGATCAGTTTTAGGTAAGGCCCCAAAACGGGTGTTCGATAGGCACTCCCGCGTGAAATACCGTCATTGGAAACCTCCAGGTGATACCCTGTAGCTCTCTGGTTTTTTCTGGTGCCCCTAGTGCCTCGCCCCTTGGTACCTTGGTTCCCCGGGCCCTGCTGGTTTCCCTGGTGCCCCTGGTCCTGGTCCCCATGGTGCCCCTGGGCCCCGGGTTCTCCCCTTGTGCCCCTTCTGGCCCCTGATACCCCTGGTTCCCCTGGTTCCCCGGATTCCTGGTTCCTCGGTGCTCCCCCTGGTTCTCCCTGGTGCCCCTAATTTCTTCTGGCGCTCCACGGATGCCCCCTGCTGCCCCCTGGTGCCCCTCGTGCTCCTCGGTGTCTCCCTGGTTCCCCTGGTGCGTCCTTGGCTACTCCGGGTCCTCCTGGTGCCCCTCAGCGTCCCCCGGTGCCCCCGGTTTCCTTGGTGCATTCCCGGAGCCCTGTTGGTGTCCCCTTGTGCTTCCTGGTCGCCCTTGTCGTCTGGCTGCCCTGTCTTAGAACCGGTAGATGGGAACGCACAAACAGGGTCCAGGCAGACATTAGCTTCTGGTACTGTCGGGAGTCTAACGGAATCCGAACATCTAGTACACCCGAATTATCTAATTCTGCCGTAACAATAAAAACAACAACAACTGTAATAACGGAAACTCCGCCGATAATAGAAAATATAATTAACAGAGTCTTCTAGGGCATTGCATGCGACAGCTTTTGTCATGAATACTAGGATAAGCGTGGTTGTAGACACTACTGCTGACTTTACCATTCTGTCGGATATGTGCTTTACCATTCTGGTGCTCCCTGGTGCCCCTGTTTCCCCTGGTGCTCCCTGGTTCCCCTGGTTCTCCCCTGGTGTCCCCGATTTCTCCTGGTGCTCGCTGGTGCCCCCTGGTGCTCCACCTGGTACCCTCCTCTGTTCTCCCTGATGGCCCGGGTTTCTCTGGTGCCTCCCCTGATACCTTCTGGTCCCCATGGTGCCTTCCTCTGGCGTCTTCAGGTTCCCGCTGGTTCCTCTGTTGCCTCCCCTGATGCCCAAATGGTGCCCCGGTGCTCCCTGAATGCTCGGTCCCCGGATCTTCATCCTGGCTCCCCCTAGAACACCCCGCCTGGTGCTTCCCTCCTGGTTCCCTTCCTGGTGCCCTCCTGGTTCCCCCTGGTCCCCCTGTTTCCCCTGATGCACATGGTTCCCCTGGTGCCCTAGCGCCCTCTGGTGCCCCAGGTTCCCCGTGATCCCCGAGGCTCCTCCTGTTTTCCACTCCGGTGCCCCTGGTGCCCTTGCTTCCCCTGCCCTGGTTCCCCTGTTCCCCTTTTGCCCTCCTCTGGTGTCCTCTGGTGCCCCCTTGTGCCCACCTGGCTCTCCATTGTGCAACCTGGTGCCCTCCTCTGGTGACCCCTGGTTCACCTGGTTCTCCCCTGGTGCCACCGATTCCCTCTGGTGCTCGCTGGTGCCCCCTGGTGCTCCACCTGGTACCCTCCTCTAATCTCCCTGGTTTCCCTGGTGCCCCAGGGCCCTCCGGTGCCTCTGGTTCCCTAGTGCTCCTCTGATGCCCCTTCTGTTTTCCCCTCCGTGCCCGCCCCCGGTGCACCCAACCCACCCCTTCCCCTGGTT
>JAOTQE010145745.1:0-11482 GCA_025631205.1 Nesometra sesokonis | reverse complement strand
CACATTTGTGGGCAATGTGTTTTCACATTTGTGGTTGTTTTCACATTTGTGGGCGATAGTTTTCACATTTGTGGTTGGTTTCACATTTGTGGGCCAAGTGTTTTCACATTTGTGGTTGTTTTCACATTTGTGGGCGATTTTCACATTTGTGGGTTCAACAGACGCTTCTTCCAATGTCTGGATTCTGTTTATCGTTTGATTATCTACCATATTACCCTTTCTAAAATTAAATCTGTGGGATTATATTTTGGTGAAGTGGAAATTAAAATTTTGGAATGCAGGAGGTAAAATTGATAACTGGGAGGGGTCTGATTCTGTTTCATAGATTTTGTACTATAGTTTAGTTATATTAATATTACAATTTTTCCAAGATTTTATATGTATACATTTTTTATTTTAATGTATTGAACCAGGGTTTAGAGGAAACCACTTCTGTGTTGGGATTTGCCCATGTTTAGTTCTAGACACACCCTGGTCAATCAACAATTATTGTGTCAAATTTGTAATAAATAAATATATATTTCTGGGAGAACAGTTTTGAGTTGCATAGTATCTGATATACTCTTACTTACTCTTGCTATTTAGGTTCTATTTTGCTTGGAAAAACAAGAAAACTGAGAACAATTATAATAAAGTTTTAAAGACTTTTAAAGCAACAGGAACTGAAAATAATGGACATGAAATTCCGAAGTCAGCAACTGCACACATATACCAGACTGAAATCATATGTGAGCCACAGTATATGGAAGTAGTGCAGTAGTTAACATCAAGAGGTTAAAGGTTAAGAGGTCACCCAAGTCAACTAACTTACAATTTATCAAAGGTCAAGGGGTCATTAAATACTGTAACTGATAGAAATTGGCTATAAAAAATTAGGCCTACCAAAAATTTAAAATCAGTAATTTAATTGTGACAAAAATTTAAAATTTTCGCTCGTTTTTACATACAAGCCAACTTAATCACTTGTAAAAACTGATTTGGTAATGTAAATATAAAACCCAAAAGGCTAGTACAAAATATCAAAAGAATGATGTAACTGAAAATGTTCATCTGGTTTGAAGAGACGACAATGCTAAGTTTAACTTTTTGACAAACCAATCAAATTTACTGACCTGACTGACAGTTTCGGATGCCTTGACTCTGGTTTCCTTCTTCAGAGTGACGGCCCTGTTAAGCAATCTGATCACTGGTAGGTGGCGGTCGTCTAACAATGGGGTCGTATACATGACTCAGTACCAGGAACAGAGATGAAGGGGCCCACTAACAGAGAGTCAAAGTGTTCGAAACTGTCAGTCAGGTCAGTAAATTTGATTGGTTTGTCAAAAAGTTAAACTTAGCATTATCAAATGAATGTGCGTATTGGAAAGCGAAAGCCAATCAACATCTTGTCTCTCATAGTACAGCATACCTGTCAACCTTGAGAAATTCCAAGGCGCAAGATCGGGTCAAAAGTAATTTAGTGAGGACCAGAGGGCCGCGAGAGACCTCCACCCCCGGGGGTGGGTGGGTAGAGGGAGGGTCCAGGAAGTTTTGGCTTAAATTGCATAGGCCTAATCGATATTGGTGAGATGATCTCAGGTAATTTAATTGAAGGAGAGTTTAAAATATAGTATAGGCTATTTAAAGGCATCGAATTTCTCTCTCATAGTACAGTATCGTCAAATAGGTTACTGCATGTGCTCATGCTCTATAATTTTTACCCACAAAACAATTAAATACCGAAATTTTCAGGCAATTTTAAATTTTAACAAAATATTGAACTTTTAGGGTAGGACATCGCTAGGCGTAAGTTTTGCCGGTGTCTGCGTAAGACCGTAGGATTTGATTGGAATGCGTAAGTCTTACGGCAAATGCGTAAGGGTTGACAGGTATGGTACAGTTAAATCCTTTCCTTTTTCTTCTTTTAATACTTTTTTATTAATTTAAAATTTTCATTCGCCTCTACATGCAAGACAACTTAAACATAATGTACAAAATTATTTGGTAATGTAAATATTAAACCCAGAAGGCTAGTACAAAATTTCAAAAGAAGCCAATCAACATCGTGTCTCTCATAGTACAGTTAAATCCTCCTTTTTGCTTCTTTTTAAAATACTATTTTATTAGCATTAATGTGGTTTTATGTGTCATATTTTAATATATTTTGTCATATAGTAAAACTACTCAGTTTTGTTTTTCGATTAGAAAAATATCTGCAATATGTGAATATATTTTATGAATTTGAATAAAGATACAGAGATATAAATTCAAACATGAATAGTGGCCAAAATAAAATTGTGACTGTAATGTCAAAAGCATGGAACTAAAATCTGTTTTAGTGGAACCAGGGGTAGCAGGAAGTACTGTAATGTTGGCCTTACAAACGGATTGTAAAACCACTTTGCTAGTTGTGATAGGACATAAACTGATATCAGATGATTTCATCAAGGGTACATACATACAGACTGGTATCAGATGATGTCATCATGGGTACATACATACAGACTGGTATCAGATGATGTCATCAAGGGTACATACATACAGACTGGTATCAGATGATGTCATTAAGAGTACCTAAATACAGACTGGTATCAGATGATGTCGTCATTGGTACATACATACAGTCTGGTATCAGATGTCATCATTGGTACATAATACAGACTGGTATAATAAGATGATGTCATCAGGGGTACAAACATACAGACTGGTATCAGATGATGTCATCAAGGGTACATACTGGTATCAGATGATGTCATCAAGGGTACATACATACATACAGACTGGTATCAGATGATGTCATCAAGGGTACATACATACAGACTGGTAGTAGATGATGTCATCATGGGTACATACATACAGACTGGTATCAGGTGATGTCATCAAGGGTACATACATACAGACTGGTATCAGATGATGTCATCAAGAGTACATACATACAGACTGGTATCAGATGATGTCATCAAGGGTACATACATACAGACTGGTATCAGATGATGTCACCAAGGGTACATACATACAGACTGGTATCAGATGATGTCATCAAGGGTACATATAAATACAGACTGGTATCAGATGATGTCATCATTGGTACATACATACAGACTGGTATCAGATGATGTCATCAAGGGTGCATACATACAGACTGGTATCAGATGATGTCATCATTGGTAGATAATACAGACTGGTATAATAAGATGATGTCATCAGGGGTACAAACATACAGACTGGTATCAGATGGTGTCATCAAGGGTGCATACATACAGACTGGTATTAGATGATGTCATTAGGGGTACAGACATACAGACTGGTATCAGATGATGTCTTCAAGGGTACATAATACAGACTGGTATTAGATGATGTCATCATGGGTGCATACAGACTGGTATCAGATGATGGCACCAATGGTACAAACATACAGACTGGTATCAGATGATGTCATCAAGAGTACATACATACAGACTGGTAGTAGATGATGTCATCAAGGGTACATACATACAGACTGGTATCAGATGATGTCATCATGGGTACATACATACAGACTGGTATCAGATGATGTCTTCAAGGGTACATACAGACTGGTATCAGATGATGTCATCATGGGTACATACATACAGACTGGTAGTAGATGTCATCAAGGGTACAAACATAGAGATTGGTATCAGATGATGTCATCATGGGTGCATACAGACTGGTATCAGATGATGTCATCAAGAGTACATACATACAGACTGGTATCATATGATGTCATCAAGGGTACATACATACAGGCTGGTATCAGATGATGTCATCAAGGTACATACATACAGACTGGTACCAGATGATGTCATCAAGAGTACATACATACAGACTGGTAGTAGATGATGTCATCATGGGTGCATACAGACTGGTATCAGATGATGTCATCAAGGGTACAAACATAGAGATTGGTATCAGATGATGTCATCATGGGTGCATACAGACTGGTATCAGATGATGTCATCAAGAGTACATACATACAGACTGGTATCATATGATGTCATCAAGGGTACATACATACAGGCTGGTATCAGATGATGTCATCAAGGTACATACATACAGACTGGTATCAGATGATGTCTTCAAGGGTACATACATACAGACTGACATCAGATGATGTCATCAAGGGTACATATACAGACTGACATCAGATGATGTCATATGGGTACATACATACAGACTGGTATCAGATGATGTCTTCAAGGGTACATACATACAGACTGGTATCAGATGATGTCATCATGGGTACATACATACAGACTTGTATCAGATGATGTCATCATACAGTGTATATATAGACTGGTTGGGAGTGCAAGGCACTTCATCTGCAGTTGCATCTCCCCGCTCAGGATTGGTGTAGTAGTGAGTACCTAGGAGTTTTGAATGTCATGCGCTGATTTATATATCATGCAGCAAAGACGTTGTGCCAATGATTGGGGTAATAATGTGGAGAGCGCCCTGAAACTTGTATAGAGCATTATATAAAAGCCTACTTATGATTACTATTATTATTACTATTCAACTTACCCGTCCCGTAACATTGACCTTTTACCCCGTCCCCATAACCTTGACCCCCATCCTCGTAACCTTGACCTTATATCCCGTTCCGTGACCTTGGCCTTTACCGTAACCTTGATCTTTGACCCCATGACCCATCATGAGAAATTGTGGTGAACCTACATGCTTCTACCAAGTTTGGCCGAAAGGAGAAGCGAAAAACAGTTATTTGACCTTTGACCCCAGTGACCCATCATTGACATGTATGCGTGTCAAAACTTTCTCCTCATTGGAACATTGAAATTATTTTTAAAATTACATTTCAGATTATTTTCCGACCATCAGACATACACAAATCAAATTTTCAATATGTCAAAAATATAATTTGCAACACACAAAAACTGTTATTTCCATTCATATATTTTAATTACATTTGTTCACAGTACAAAAACACATGTTACAGGGATAAATCATAAAATAAATTCATTTATTTATCACACTAAACATGTACTTATCAATTCTCAAATATAAGCCCACACACTAGAATACAATTAGTTTTATCTAGGTGTTATTCAAATTTAAGCCCACCCAAATAATCATCTATTGGTGATACTAGCCAAATATAATCTAAATTCTTCAATATATACTACTGTATCATGATATTAATTGCATAAACATCAACAGGAACAAAATTGAAACAAAGTTAAAATTTACTTTAGCTATCAAATATTTATCAATTATTTACAACAATAAACATGCATAAAACCAAAATAATCACACAAACAGAATTGTGTTCATCATGTAATACGACTGACCAAGTCATAACCAAGTCACCATCCAATGATTTTCAAAGTTAAAACATTGAAAAGAAATGTAGGTATTGGTGCAATAAAACGGAACACATTATAAAGCTGTAATCTAAATTTAAATGGTATTTAGGGAATAAACCATTTGAAAAAATAACACCCTCTGACTAGGTAGGTCCACCATGTTAAATTACTAGGGAGATCTACATAGACCCACAGAGAACTACCTATTAAAGTAGTATATAATTAATGGCTTTATTTTCCTATGTACTTCCCTTTGAAAAAAAAATAACTTGGTTAACATGGTGGATAATGGTAGCAAAAGGTAGAAACAAGTAGTTAAGTGATACTACCAAGGATATGGTCAGCAATGCTCTACAAGAACATACAAAAATACAGCCATTATTTAGAATAAACCTTCAGATTAATTAATTAGACCTGGCATTATAACAAACTAGCAATTACTTATTGACCTTAAGGCTAAATACAGTATACACTACCTTACTAGGTAGATCTCCCTAGTAATTTAACATGGTAGATTAACCTAGTCAGAGGGTGTTATTTTTTTCTAAGGGTTGTTGAGCATTGCTGACCATATCTTTGGTAGTATCCATTGATATGGTAGTTTTTTATAGGGTTAACCCTGTTAACTACCTTGTCATTACTAAAATCTACCATGTTAACAGAGTTAACATGGTAACATACATAGTTGTAGAGGTATGGACAGTTTTATGGCCCAATAAAAAAAAAATATTAGCTTATCATCCTTCTTCTTCACCACTTCTATGGGACTGTTTTTTATTTTTGAAAAAAAATACATATTTTAGTTTTGATTTTTAAAAAAACATTCTTAATAAATAGGTTGTAAATAGTGTATTAAAATGTCAATAATGGACTTTATATTTTAGCTACGGTACTGTAGCACTCCATCAGAATTCTAAATTTGATTTTTTAATTTGAAAAATAAGCCTCCCTTTCTTCCTCATCTATTTTCCAGCCAAGCGAGGATAGTAGACTAATAGATTTTTTATAGGGCCTAATGTATAGAAAACAAAAAAATCTTCATAAAATCAACAGTTACAAAGGCTACCAATCTCAGAAAACCTATATAAAGGATTCTTTCTTGTATCAACAAAAATATATTATAACAACAGTGCAAGTCCCAGAGTACTTTAAACTAATGGTAATTATGTCAATTTCACCTATGCACAAGTGCAGATCCACTTTAGGGGAGGGGGCACAGGAAGACTGATTGTGCAGTGGGGTGGGTTTGGGAGGGTGATGATATTAAGTCACTACATCTACGATGTGACTCATTAGTAGTACTCTAGGGCATTACACATGGCTGTGGTCGATGATATAAATTAGGGCATTAAACATGGCTGTGGTCGATGATATAAATATTTTATTATGTTATAATGATGAAAGGTTGTTACAGCTACTGTATTACTGTATCAATTTATTATATGGAAAACTTTTTACTCAAAATACTCTTAAACTTAAGTATCATTTAATTCAATTTTCCCAGTTAATATTAAATAACTATCAGTTTTTGACGCATGTTTTGTAAAAATACAGAGATCCAAAGTAACATACTGGGAATCGTGACACCACCAATAAAGTTAAAAATTAAAATATAAGCATCTGAAGGCTATTTTCTTTCTAGGCAAATTTTTGCGACGAAACAAATCACTGTAGAAGATCTGATGGAAACTGACGACTAAAAGAAAATAATAGAACTGTTAGAGCTTTAGATTAACACTTTTGATTCAATCAAGTAAATTCGCCAAGTGGAAAACAGTCTTAAGCTCAGTCCAGACTATCAAAATTTTTGACAAAATGCCTTTATATGTTTATGATGACACCACATTATGACCATAAATGGACATGTCCTTACCATATATGGGCTTTGTCGAAGAAAAATTAATAGTCTGGACTGCTTTAAACATTCCAATATATTTACCTGGATTAAGAAAAATTACAAGAACAGATGCTAAGAAGACATGATAAATAAACTCAGTATATGACAAGGATTTATGAAAATATATAATATTAAAGAAACAAAGGTCAAACATTAAACCCTCAGTTGTGTTGCAACTTGCATGAGTACTTTAAGGCCAGGCATAAATGTGCTAATCTCGGAGAAGTTGCCGCTTGATACGAGTTGTTTGTAGACTTCTAAACCACTGTTGTAGTCCATGGATCCTATACATTGAGCAATCTGGTGAAGACCTTGTAGAATATTTGGAGATAGCTAGAAAGAATAAAAAAGATTATTAAGTTGTTGCGTAGTTTCATGAGCTTACTTGTTTAAAATAAAAGCAAAAAAAAAACAATATTGCCACGCGTCTTTTTATGACTCGACCTTAATATTATTGCACATGCGCAGTTGAAACCGTGAAATGGCTAATTGCCTTAAGGAATACAAAAAACAAAATTTAATTTAAATTAATATAAATATACAAATGCAGTGATCTATTTTATTTTATTTTGATATCATTTAAAAATGATGTGAAATAAACTACCTAAATATAGTGGAAAATATATTTACAATTTAGTAAAATCAATCACCATGAGAATTGTCATAGGGACAAAAAGCAGGTATAAAATAGCACAAGAGGAGGAAGGAGAATGTAGCCTAGATCCATGGACTTTTATAAAACAAGCAAAAGAATTGATCCCTTGTATTGTATGTTGAATGATGGATTAAATTTCTTGTTTGCTTCTTGCCAAAAGACAGTTATTCGTAGAATCATTTAAAAAATACATCATTTAACCATACAATGACTGTAACTGTTGAACATGTACAGTAATTACTTGTAGATGAGTATTTTAATATAATGTTCTTAGTATCTATGTATCCATTTGTTATGTTTTTTTTATAATGTAGAATAGTATAGTAGAAAGTATAATGCATACTCCAAGCAATGTGATACACACCATCATGACAGGATTCAATATTTCAACATTTTTATGTCGAAATATTAAATCCTGCCACAATGGTGTGTATCTCATTGCTTGGAGTATGCATTATACTTCTTACTTAAAGTTGATTAGTGGATGATTATATAAAATATATAAAATATAACAGATGATTGACTTACAGAATTTTCAGATAATTTATCATATAAAGCATTTAGTTTTCTGGTTACATCATCAAGTTTCCTCTTAATTTGCTAGAAAAAAAAACAGAGAAAAAAGCAGTTAATTAAATGCTAAATTCTGCTCCTAGATGTGAAACACCTTGACCTCAGAGAGGGAAGTCACCATCTTGAGATACAAAAGGGTTATAGTATCTTGGTTTATGGTTTCTTAGTTTTGATAATAATGACAATGATAATAATCATCAAGTATTTATATTACATCAATTCCAAAATGGTCAAAGGCACAATGTACCACTAGTTTGCTGAACAGATGAATTTTTAATTTACCTTTAAATAATTCAACAGGAGATGATGATTTAACAAACAGAGGGAGTTCGTTTCAAAGGGAAGAGGCAGAAAAACTGCTATAAGTCATGGTAGGAAAACAATGGATGAAGAGAAGAGATTCTTCAGATGAGCGGAGATACCGGAGAACATGATTAAGAATATAAGATTGCTAGGAGATAAGGCTTTATAAGTTAAGAATAACATTGACAGGCTTTATACATCCTGAAGTCCCAGGTTTGAAGCTAGACATGCTCAAGGATCTTTACCACTTATGAAGCATGACATATCCCTTGTCCTGTAATGGATAAGGTCAAACTTATTCTACTGCAATTACTGCAGTAATCTATTACTATTAAGTTTACTACAGTTACTGCAGTAATCCACTGAAATTTGTTTTTCTGATGACTTTATTGACACTCAAGTCAACAGGTTGTTTTCAGGCGCTTTCAGGCTAGGAACAAAATGTGAGTTGTTTTACAGCAAATTACAAGCAACTTACAGCGTTCATGCCAGGAGCCTTGATGCAGCGGTCTTTTAAGGCTTCAAACATTTGATTTAACACCTGATGCTCTGCTGGAATTGGTGCTCTTGGTGCTGGCTCCTTTTCTACTGGTTCTGCTTTCTACACCAAAAAAAACAAAACAAAACAAAACAATAAGAACTACCATAATTTTTTTACGTATCTTAATTTTTAAAATTCAAAATTATAATCTATTTGTTTTAAATCCTGTTGAGGTGACTTTGATTTCAGGCTGAGCTAATAGTCTCTTTAAAGTTGAATTATACCCTTAAGACATGTTAAACAAAGCCATCTTAGTATGGAAACAAATATTTCTCATTGAGGCGATAGGAAGTTTTTTTCTATCTTAGTCCTACTAATGACCACCAGAAATGGGTGGATCCAGGATTAAGCAAAGGGCAGGGTGCACATTATCAGGTCCGGGTGAGCATGGTTACCAGTTTGTTTTGACAAGCAAAAAAAAAACTTAATTTCCCATTTAACATGTTTTGTACCCTGTTTATGTTATGGATGGCCCATATGTATGTCTATTTTTTATTTTTAGTGTCAATTTTAGACCCAGTGCTCCTAATGTAGGTGGGTGGAACTATGTTTTAGCGATAATAATGGCTGCACGCCGGCTGACCCCCACCCCTTTAAATCCGCGCCCGAGAAGTGCATAAAAATTCAATGTACCTGAGCAACCTCTGTAGCCTGTACTTCCCTGGTCTGTTGTGGTTGATTGTACATCTGTGTGTTGTACCCTTGACCATATACTGCTGGACCACCAGGAGCCCCTTGGTTCATACCTGGTTGTGCCATGGACTCAGGACCGCCAACTATTGGAGCTGTGATGGGTACTGGAGCCACGTACGTAGCTTTTTCCTGTTTAAAGTAACCATGAATTAATATAGAATACCATAATCTGGATCAAACAATTAAATTACACTGATCGGTTGAAAGAGCAACACAAGATTAAAAATACTTCTTCAATTTCAGTATATTGGCACTTATAAGTATGTTATGTATCAATTTGCGAAAAAAAGAAATTAAAATAATAAATATGTTGCAGAGCCAAGCCAAATGAGACGCAAGTAGGAAAAATATTTAGTTTTTTATGGATTATAAAACTACATACTATTATCTTTAAAAAGGAAAAAAATCAGTTTCATACGATGTTTCCTTGTTTATCAGTATACATTGAGTAAACAAGGTCATTTTGAATTGTATTTTTTTAAAATGTTTTGATCATATAACTAAAAACAGTTAAGGTAATATGCAAATTAAATGTATGAACTATATATTTTTTAAACAAGTTGGCCATTTTTAAATTTCTGCTATTGTGGGAAACTAGCATTTGTGACTTATGTCTCATTTGGTTTGGCTCTGCCACATATTATTTAGCAAGGTGATGACACTTTTATGTCACTTTGCAATATATTATACTATTTTGGGAAGTGATGTCACTGGCAATTGTGATAAGCAACAAGTTGGTGTTCTGGGATGCAATGGAATATATCAACTGCTTGTTTATTCTAAAACATAAAACAAACAAACACTGCCTAATTTTGAGTTTCTGGTTGAAACTATGGGCCTCAGTGAATTCAAATAGTACTGTTTACTTCAGAGATGCACCCCTCAGTGTATGGTACTATTTTGGAGGCACCTCTGCCCTTAAACTCTCAAGGCAACATACATTTGTATATTTTGCTTTTCAATAACTACAGTAAACTGTTACACAATTGTTATCGTGGACAAGTGGTATAAAATTCAAAACTAGTATCAAGTTTATGAACAAATAACAGTCATTGTGTGCAACATGACAATATTAAAAGGTCAAAATCACGAAACAAAATTGTATTTATTTAAAAAAATGTCCTATAGCAAAAAGGTCATGAAATGTTTCAAATTTGTGAAATCACAAAAATTTAAGGCCACGAAAATGGGGTTTACAGTATATTGTTGACAATTAGCTCAGTCAGCAAAACTCACGGTAGTCAATATGTTATTGTCAAAACCAGGACAACCACCCCCAGACAATCACCCCAGACAATCACCCCAGACAATCACCCCAGACAATTACCCCCCCTAGGACAACCCTGGACAACTACCCCCGAACAACTACCCACCTAGGACAACAACCCCTAGGACAACTACCCCCTGGACAACTACCCCCTAGACAACTACCCCCTAGACAACTACCCCCTAGACAACTACCCCCTAGACAACTACCCCCTAGACAACTACCCCCTAGA
>JAOTQE010145734.1:0-11483 GCA_025631205.1 Nesometra sesokonis | reverse complement strand
AATATTGTGGGCATGAAACCACCTTTAGGGACCAGGAAAGTACGAAATTAGAGGCAACAAGTTTTTTTTTTTTTTTTTTTGCTCATCAAATTCTAAGCGAACCTGGTGGTAGCCGAGAAAATTCAAAAACGTTCCGCCGCCCCTGACCGCTGTACAGTACCTCTGTGATAAACACGTTTACCTTCCAATCTAAAGTTTCCGAGTTCGAATCCACCTTTAACAAAATTGTCCGAAGGGATAATACTATGATGTTTTTTGTGGTTATCTATTGTACAAGAACCAATCGGCACTGTACCTAGGTGGTTAGCACTGCTTCCAGTCTAAAATACGCAAAAAAAGGAAAGTGTGTACAGAAATTATAAACGGTTAAAGCTGCATTCGCGAGAGTTTCTTCTCTTAGCTAAGGTTTGCGCTCTGAGTGCTTCAAGTTAATTATTTTACTGTTCCCTGGTAAAAAATATTTTAGTAAAATATTACACAGAAAAATATAAGGAAAAAATCTGTAGGCCTATTTTAAAATAATAAGTATAACCACTAAAATAATAATTTATTGGGCTACGTGGAAATTAATAATTGCAATATATATTTTATTTGATTCCCTGCAAAATAAAATTATGCTATTACAATACTAATAACATTTAATGAAATTAATACTCACCGATCATTGGCGACCACTGTGCGTGTTTTCTATAAAGTGGATAATGTTTTGGAAACCGCTCCTGGGACCAATAAGCATTAAAAGTCACTCGATAAAACACCGAAATATCTGACGAAAAACTTTGCGAAAATATCGAAGTAACGAGCAACAAACGTATAAGATGCATCGTGTTGCATTCAAAAACACACTGACAGTTATACACACATTTACTGATGGTTATGCACACATGCAAGAAATCCAAGTTGTTTTTATTGAGGGTTTGTTGAAACTGCCCAACAGCAGATTCTCCCCCTTTTAGCGGTATTGATAATTGATTCAGAACCATATTTTAGGTTCGTATTTATGCAGACATGCGAGGCCTAGATATTGAATGGCAATTACTGGTAAGTGGGACCATACTGGGAACGTAATTTAGCACCATTATACCCTAGTTACCGCTACCTACGAGGGTCGGCTGGCGAATAAAGGCCTTTGTATTATATGCAGGTGAGGTTGAAGATGCTACGTAAATACCCTTTGCTGCAGACAATTTCTCAGACAAAATTACACTAACTTAATAACTTTATATTACACCCGAAGACAATGGCGTGGGATTTTGCAGACGGTAGCATATTATTTTTGAAATTGTACACGATATTCCCTTTTCAGACAGGAACTATGTTCAGTTCGAGATGAGCGATTAATCTATTTTGTTTTCTTTAAAACACAGTGGTTTGCATATTGAATTTACATAGGCCTACAAAGAAAACAAAGATTAGTGCTTTTGAGCACTAATAAAAATTATTGAAATCAATGTTTATTTGTTTTAAAATGTTACAAATTCCAACTTTATAGTAAAAATGGATTTATAATCTTGGAAGATATGTTTTTCCTTCAAAGCCTACATTTCATTTGTAGATTTTTTTTTAGCTCCGGCGAAACAGCGATCTGGAAGTATGTAATGGGTCTTTATTGTGATGGTGGGAAAAGGTAGAAGGCGCTTGATTGTGTTAAAACATTCTTTGGTATAGTCGTCATGAAAAGGAATGAAACCAGTGAGTAACTGTTATTTACCTGTTACAAATGTCAAAAGTCAAATGTCAAAAGTCTTAGCCGTTAGCTAACGCTCCATAACTGCGTTCTAGATGGAAATAATGAACAGTCGGAGACTTGCAAAAAATTAATGATTTGCAGATTACAAGTGTACGGTGGTCATGGATGTCAAAATCTTTTAGGAGATCTGAGAGTGCTGCATATTTAGTCGTCGGGGGAGAACGGTAACAACCACCCGGAAAGCAACACACGACGAGCAGGAGGGTCGCTGTCGGTGCAGATCTTGGTGGTAATACCAGATATTCAATAGAGGGCCGAGCGAGGATAACCGTTGCACATGGATCAGTCGAGCGATATCGTAGGCCTTTCGTGTTTTTCCCCCTTAATACGAAAGGAAATCGTATCTGTATTCGAATACTAGGCCGCTTCGATTTTCAATTCAATTCAAGTTCAATTTATTCAGAAAAGTTAAATAACAACAACATCTGAAAAGGAACATTACAACAAGCGCAATGCTTTTAAACAAATGTCTCCATTAAAATAATAATAAAAATTTACAATAATAGTATTTCAAATCTTAACAATGATGAACACCGTAGAGATAGAGCTCATCAAATTAATGTAATGCTGACAATTCTAGACAAATATTACATGAATCAATATTAGAACAATTGTATTAGTTAATTAGATAAATATCTAGGTACGTATTATGAAGCGAGTTTTTGAAAGTTGAGAATGATTTTGAACATCTATGTTTTCTATTTAATTCGTTCCACACCTTTGGTCCACGATAGGTGATGTTTTTTGGCCACCTATAGTTGATTTTAGTTTAATGCAAATATTATAATCCCATATGACATTTGTACATAAAGTACATAAGTATTATAATGATAGAGATCATAAATCTTTAATGTATTTGTTTTAATAAAAAGTTGAGTAGATGGATGTTGGTAGGATACAGATGATCCTCAGGGCTTTCTTTTGAAGTTTATAAATTCGATCAATATTACCATCAATTCCAGTGCCCCAAACAGTAAGTCCATAAGTGATGACTGGTTGGATTAGTGATTTATATATTGTAAGTAATATTTCATATGGATCTGATCTTCGTAGTTTACATAATGCACTAACAATTGACAATAACTGCTAGCTACTGCATTAACATGGTGTTTGAAATTTAAGTTTCATCAAGATATACACCTAGAAATTTAGCCTTTTCTACCTTTTCAATTACATCATGGTTCATAATAAGGGTATGGTTAGATACATTAACAATTGAATTTCTACTTTTAAAGATCATATATTTCGTCTTTGTTGTGTTTATGATTAGTCTATTCGATTTAAACCATCTTTCAATTATTTGTAATTTTCTATTCATGATATAAAAAGCTTCTTGAGAATTGTTGTGTTCTAAAAATACATCAGTGTCGTCTGCAAACATAATAAGTTTTATCATTTACAGTATAAAATATGTCATTTACAAATATCAAAAAGAGCCGCGATCTTGTCTTTCCATGGACCACTTTGTGTGTTTCGAAATCCTTACTGATGGAAAGAAAACGAACTCGGAGTCCCTGAAGACTAGTTTTAATTTGGAAGTGTTCGATCCTCGGGTGGCTCGAAGATAGGTCTTATTATATTACTATTGGTATTCTTTTGAGTAATAACAATCTAGCCATTGATAATTAATTTTTACTAGAAATATGACATGTTTTCCTATAATAAACATTGACAATCTAATAAATAATAAGTTTCTAGACCTTCATTTTAAATAACTAAAAAACCGTCGGCCGAGAGTAGAAGAATGTCATCGCGTCTGGCAACCACACACACAGGGAGCGACGATTTAGTCGTGCGACCGTCGTACGACGCAATAACTGCCCGGCTTTTACCTAACTTAAAACTGTATTTATGACCATTTATATTATGCCTACTCCAAAATCTTTTCATGTATTTTTAATAGCCTGTGACCATTTATGACATAACCAATGCTCTGAGTGAAACAGTCCGTATGAATTTATAAGATGCTTTATTTCAAATCCTCTTCTTGGTTTTATCTACTCTGCTACCATGGTAGACAATTAGGCCAAAGAGTTTTTCAAAACAGTTGGTTGGCCTACCTCCTTTGCATATTTAATTTGAATTATATGCATAATTGTAATTCAATAATATGATGATAATATTCTCTGACCATGAAAACATAGGTTAAAACACTTTGTTTATGACAATTACAGAGATATTGTTGTTTTCATAATGGCAGTAAAACAGGTAGGCAAATAGTGACAAAGTCATGTTTCACTGCATTAAATATGGACTTTAATTTTTTTAAATATTCGCACTTTAACTTCAACCATGAAGTGCCATATTATTCTGAATTTTCTCTACATCACCGTCACCCGATTTTCTGGAGATGAACTGGTTTTGACTCCATTGTGCTCACCTTCCCAAAATCCTGGATACTTCCTACGTCTCTGTCCTCAGAGTGTCCATTTTGTCGTTTCTATATACAGTGTTTTCAAGAATTTCTAATTACACACGGTGTGTCCGACGCTTATTAGATACATATTTTAAGCCAAACCTCTTTTTAGATGCTATTTAAAAACGTTTAGCCATCATGTTGTTTTTTTAATCTGGTGTTTGGCAAGGGGACCGGACGCCACTCCCACAACCCACCCACTCCATCACTTAGGTTAAATGCCTCTACATCCCTAGTGGTGTGTCAACCGTAAGTTACGGCCATCCACACAATTTCAAGTGTTCCCTTTTATGGATACTGTACCTGCCCGACCCGATTATAAATGGAAGAGCTGAAAATCTATTATGACTTTTGGCAATATAACAAAAAAAACTTAATTTTAAACCTTTTAGTTAGCCTGTTCTTATGACTTCGTTGTTTACTGGTCATGAGAAATGCTACTGCTTATGTTTAATTGCATCCTGAATTATATGAATTGTTAAATTGCGATTTAGATCCACACAATTCTACAAGACAGTTTGGGTATAAATATCGACTGATGTAAATCCAGTTCCAATATACATTTTTAAACATTGAATCAGTGATTCTCTCCATCTCACAGATTTTTTTTATATTTCAGATACCTTGTTTCAATATTACAGATTGTACTAGAGTAACTACATTGTTCAGTCCCTACGTCACAATTTGGCTAATTCAACAAATAAACCAGTTCATGTTTTTTTTTTCATGTACTGTATTTTGGAATTAGATGTTTTTCACTTTCATGCAAAGGTGGAAGTGGTGACATTTCCTATTGGTAAATGGAAGAAAGATAAAAGCAGTTTTAGATTTATAGTCTTCCAATGTGCTACATGGACCATGGAACTTAAACAACCTTGCTTATTTTTTGAAATATCTTTAAAATGTCTCACTCCAATTTTACATTAAACGTAACATATGATTTTCTCCTAATACACGTAGAATTTTAGACTATCAGGAATAAACCTATCCTAAAGTAATATAGATAAAAATAATTCATTGACCACAGAAGCAGAATCGCAAATCACGAATGGATCAAAAGCATGATTATTAGGCTTAACAAATACAGAATTAAGATTAATATAAAAGAATATAAACAAGGTAACATGCAGATTGGGAGAAACAAAAACATGGGATTATCGAAGTTAAAAGGAAACATTTAGAACAAATAAAACTATTTAGGGAGCATTTTGACGGATGGCCGGTATTGTGAGAAAGACATCGGGGCAATTTACAGTGGAAGAATCATTCGACTTTTCCCTTAAGCTGGATAAATGCTGGTTAGGTATTTAGGTTGGAGTTGTATGTCATCGATGTGCATGGTGTATGGTTCGTAAACATAGACCGCGGAAATGGTTACAGGGATTGGGGCTTGTCAGATATGGATTTGGAGAAAAAATGGCGAATAGTAAACCCTTCTTGCAAGTTTTAGCCGATATCCCATACGCGTTATTCAATTTAGGGCCTAACTGATAACATTTAAACTTACTTTTAGACGTAAGAACTTTAAACCTATAAGCAAGTCAAACCTTCAGATAACACCATCAAGATATGGAAGAGATGTATTGGTAACTCAGGGGTTTCAAGGGTTTCGTCCAAATCCCAGGTCTTTGCTAACCAGACTAGCCGTCTCCAACAGAGCCCCCAACTGTAAATTGTAAGAAGAATTAATAGGCCTATCCGAAAACACAAATTGTGTCCGAAAGACATAACATTTGTCAAAAAGATTTAGATACGGTAAAAAGGTTTTTTTTTCTATTGTTTTTCCAAATTCAAACTACAGATTTGTAATGTGGTAGGACAACGCCGTACATTATCCGTCTATCGCCTGACCTGTATATTCGTGCACTAGCAAACCCCAAAGTATAACCTTGGATCGGACGATGCAACATGTGTAACAAAGATGAAAAACCATAGAATGGTAATAAGTAGGCCTGTAATAAGAAAATACCAAGGAAAGAAAAAGATGATATACTGGACGAGATGGGACTGAACCAATTACAGATGACTTGGGATGCAGAGAACTACATTCGACACACAACACACAATGAAACTAAATCTTTACCTATTTTCCAGTATGCGCGAGACAAAAAGAGAAACAATTGACATATACCCTACACGAGTTTGACAAAAACAATTTCTAGTGATTTTTGTTATTTTCATCTTTTCTTCTTGAAATACTCATGCATGATAAGTCTTCTTATGCGTGAGAAAAACAACATGTATGTTTGCCTAATGCTTCATTCATTTTCGTCTTTTTATGTCTTTATCTGTGTCGAGATTACTTCCGAGAAATCAATATATCAGGTTAAAGGTCAACTTTACAGAAACGTCATTTCCCGTCATTTTTGGAAAAAAGGGTTCCATTAGAGCAAAAACTTGTATGTTGCGAACATTTTAAGACAAAAATCATTTCTCTAAGATTAGTTGGTTGATGAGATAAAACACCAGTTTTTGTTTATGACCGCCGTTTTGAATCCAAGATGGCGCCCATAGCGGACATTGGAACTTTTGGCACCACATATCAGAGATACTTTCTACCAAGTTACATGCTTTGGTATGAAAATTCACAACTTAATCATTTTTGTGTCATTAACCCTCGTAATACAGCCACGCCTTTTACTAATTCCTAGATCCGTCACTTCACATGTGTATTTAATTTTAGATATCGCTACTTTTACACCGACACATCACTTTGTTTGTCGTACGTGGGATTGGTCATTGATTTCCAAAATAGACCTGCCGCAAGCCTCTATATTTATATTTTATATTTTAAGTGTTTAAAATTAAGTGCGCCACCAGCGGATGATATTTTGGCAAAGTGAAGAATTAAAAGATTTCAGAGATGTTGCTGGCCAAAAATTTAACATTCAAAAAACGCTTGTTGTTTCTTTCGGAGGTATACCTAGGCCTAGATAATAAAGAAACAAAATTTACAGAAAATCCAAGACAATAGCTAAAATATGAACTGGCTTCTTTGCAGCAATAATCGCGAGCCACAAAACTACAGTATATGATGACCCGTCTCCAATTGAGAGATGACTGTGTTATTATTGTTATTGTAATGTGCTATAATAAGCATAATAAATACATTTTACAAACACATTAAATGTAGGGAGAGAAAAGAAGCTGACCAAACGAGCTAGCCTATTCACCTCCACGCCGATGCATTAATGCTGTAAGCTCAGTTGTAAAAATAACACTTATTAGAAATTGACAGAGAAACGGACCTTCGCTTTCAACGGTCACGAAAGTGTAAAGTATTGCTTGTTTTTAGCAATTATTACAACCCTGACTTAATTAGGAGATTCGCGCTATTTCGAAAATAAAATACTACGCCCTCTGTAAAAGGGAATTTTCCTATTCCTGTAATTTTGTTATTGAGACAAAATAACAGTGTGTTGACAACATAGTATTTTGTTGGCAAAATAGCCTACATTTACTAAGTTATAATTGCATGCAGCTGATTATTCTTCAAAGTGCCTCATTATGTTTATTAATGGTGGCCCGCTATCCTAATTGTATAGGCTCTAACCCACCCTAAAACACAATGGTTTTCATAGCTTTACGCTATGTAATAAGGCAATGTGTCTAGAAAGGTCCGTTATGATAACCAACATTTTACTTATATCGCCCTCTATTATGATGTGGTCGTCAAAGAAAAATATTTGTCGCCCTCTATATGTTATACATTTTAGAAACCAACTGATCACCAATGATATTGATTATTAATAATATTAGATAATGTGTGAAGTTTTCATGATCATTGTGAAGTAAACTAGGCGAACTTAAAACAATAAACAAAAATATAATAAAAGCGGAGATTCATACATAGTGGTAGAAATTAACATAAATGATAATTTATACTTCTACAATACAGAATTTATGTACCTCAGGAGTACTTTCTGAGGTACGCAAATGCTGTAGTGTAGAAGCATAAATTGTTATATCTGTTAAAAATATAAAATATGTGAACATCATAATAAAAATTAGTAAATATCTTCACATAAAGTTGAAACAGATATACACAGCCTTTTTTTGATATTTAATACTTATTACTATTTGTTATGGAACATTTAGTTGTTAACCGGGTCTTTTTACCTAGGCCTGTATATGAATATGTAACTTCAAATATAAAGGATTGAAGGTTATAATACATTGCACGTTACAGTATACATTTATATAATCGGCACGAAAATGTTTAAAAGTCGCGGAAAACAATGTTCCCGGCTCTCTTCTCTCCGGCGTTAATCGCGATGTAGATGTATTAATGGCCCCGTTCATTCGTATATACCTCAGATTTATATATATGTTGGGCGCAATTTAACAACTTGCGTAGTTTCGAAATAACGCAGCGCAATTTAGAAACCATCAATAGAATTGACCTGCAAAGTTGATGTGTTTAATGTAATGTGTGATTAATGGTAGTTGCTGTGCAGTTGAACCTCTCTAAATGGACACACTCGAGTCCGGAGAAAAGTGTCAGCTTATGGGGGGGGGGGGGTGGCCGCTTACGAGAAGTTCGGCCGAACCTTTGCCGGTTTGGCCACGTCAAACAATCAAATTTTCCAGTCATAAACTTTCAAGTCGGCGACCTCTTGGGTGACCCCCTAACCTCCGCTGGGTCTGCCCCTGTAATTATCGATAATAAATACAAATCGTAAGACCGGCTTTTAAGACCAATTCCTTTGATTGGTTTCTAAATTGCCCAGCGCAATTTCGAAACTGCACAACATATACAAACGTGCAATTTTCACTTTCAGAAGAACGCCGCGCTGCCCTCACCCGCCTTTTTTAAGCGTTTGAGGAGAAAAGTTGATAAGTGAGTTAGTTAATAATGTGCAATTACTGGTATGTTTTCCTAATTTTGTTACCGGTACCTTTTTGTATTGTCACATCCAACAGCGCAGGAGTTCTCATGCCACTTAAAGGATGACAACTACATGTTTGCTTCTAATTTAGGCCTAAGTCTCATTAGGCCTATGAAACCAGGGAGTGGGAAAGGAGCAGCGTACAGCCGTGTTCGAACACAGAACCTTGGCATTGGAAGGCAAGCATGTTAACTACCAAGCTACAGAGCCGCACTCCAAAGTGGCATTTAGGCCTAAGCATTGTTACGTTAATTTACAAATCATACAAATATTCGGCAGGCCTTTGACAATATATGCAGTGTGAAGATCCTAAATGGCCTAAACACAGTTTAATGCCATATGAGAAAAACATAATTGTCATCATGTCAAACATAATGTTGCTCAAAGTGGTTTGGATTAGCGTATCGTATGGTAGACGCTTTTCGTTGTCATAGTAATTCTTGAAAACGTAGTGGACTTGGACTAATAACCCCTTATCGCGTCACACCGTGGTCCCATTACGCGCTACTTTATATCGCATCGAAAATGCGAAATATTATCTACTGATCAATTACGTGCTTGCCGATTCACAGCCTGGGGCTAATTTTGGAATTTTATTTGGTGAGCGTTTCACGATGATTGTAGCAGTCCTAGCTGGTCAGCTGGATACTTGATCTGTGCTTGAACCTACATACCTGCTAGGCCTAGCCTGGTGACCTATACTACTTAAAGTAGCGTTCACGATATGGTAGCACGTTAATGCGTCATAACCTCTAACCAGGGCGTACGGCCATGCTTCGCAATATGAATCCTCAACGATTGGTTTGTGTATAGTTGATGGGACAACATGTTAAAATATCAATCGATATGAAGGTAATGTGTGAGTGAAAAAATCTAATGAGCATTTCCGTTACTTTAACAGTTAGGTTCCCGGTAAACCTAACTTTTAAATTGAATATAGAGGTAAATTCCACAGTACGTCGATGAGCTGGGGAATATTTTAAGCGGAATCTCATTATTTAAACAGATGTTCGCACAGTTATTGGTTGATAAACAAGCTAATGTTAACATTATGTGAACAAATCACAAGTAAACATGTTTATAACGGTTGTTTTGGATACAGTACGTCGTACACAATTTATATAATACAGCCAAAATTTTAGTACTATTAGTTATTGAACTATTTTGTAGGCATATTTGTGGTTATTTTTTTTATTATATAGTGCATTTTGGTTCCTGATAGGAGCTCAAGAACTACTATTAAAATAGCTAAAATGGTTCTTTTTACGCAATCGAACAATGAACTGACAAGATTAATTAAAGCAGTTGGAATTATATATAATATTACTCGTTAATTATATGTAAGTTTTTGTTTCTTAGGGATCCACATTTAAAAGCACATTGCTTGTTCCTTTTCCACAAAATTGTCAAATCATAAATATGTCGTACGTATAAATGTGGAATAAATGGAATTGAATAGAATTGAAAATAGAAAGGACCATGATAAAGAATATAGAAGGTATTAAGTAGCGATGGAAATAATTTATTGACACGAATGATATATACATGGAAGAAGAAGATGTAGATCAACAAGAAATTGGAGCAGAGATCCTTAGAGAATACGTCTAGAAATCAAAGAATTCAAAGGTAAGTGGAGTAAAAAAACTGGTCATAGGCTACATTAAGGTTGATAAGGTTTGCAGACGAAAATGCGATTATGGCAGAACAGATGATGGATTGAGGAGTTGATAGTCTAGTAAGAGTATGTAAAAACTTACAAAAGGAGAGTTAGGCCTAACATTAATAAAACAAAGGTGGTGAATCAAGCAGGAACCATGGAAAAGTATATGGAAATACCTATAGAGGGGAACAAGCTGGAACAGATATACCAGTTCAAGTATCTGGGTAGCAAGCTAGCCCAGATGCAGGCAGCCTCAAATCATCATTTCAGGAGGGTTAGATCTAGTTTAAAAGATAAGGATAGCCAAGTGTTTGATATGGACCACTAAACTTTATGCTCCAAAAACTTGGACACTGAAAGAAGATGCAGTTTCTAAAAGCGTTTGAGATGTAGGCCTAGGTCTGGAGAAAAATATTAAAGATATGGCAGAATAGTGTAACAAATGAAGAAGTATTACTGGTGATGAATTCTGAGAGATGACTGATTGAAACAAAAGAGAAAGAAAAGCTGTCTAGGACATATTTTAAGAGGAAACGTATATGGAAATACCTATAGAGGGGAACAAGCTGGAACAGATATACCAGTTCAAGAATGTTTTTTATGAGTACATATTATAACACCAATGATGAGATGACGATGAACGTGAGGGCGCTTGATCATTTTAAAGTAATAGTTGGTTTGTATAAGGCCTAAAAAAAAAAATTGTTATATTGCCCAAACACAGAAAAATTATAAAACAGGGTCGGTCGGTCGGATTTTTTTTTTTTT
>JAOTQE010145723.1:740-11483 GCA_025631205.1 Nesometra sesokonis | reverse complement strand
GAGAGTGTATTATTATTTTACAAAAAAAAAACGTTTCCATAGTAAGTTTTAAAACTTTAAATGTGCTGTTATTTTTATAGATTTAAATTTAACAAAACAAAAGTGTGTGCTTATATAAAATAAAAATTGTTATATAAACATAATTGTTTTGTACTTTATTTACAAGCTTTTCAAACTCCTATCAATATACCAAGAAAATACAAAGAAAATCAATACAATTTTTAACAATTTATTTGATCATATTCTTCAGTGGCTAATGCACTCCATCTTCGATCATTTGGAAAACTAAAATTCAAGGTAAATCAGACCCTTTTCAAAAGTTTAAATATTGAAAATGGATAGCCACAATCGCACTGGACTTTTGGCAAAACTGACCAGGTTACTTTTACTAAAAAGTCCAATGCAAACAGCACAACTTCAGTTAACTTTCTGATTCTTTACCATAGATTATGGCAAAACAAATCATGCCAAAGTTTAACCTTGTTAAATGTTACCAACTGTCTTGGTAAAATGTTCCCGTTTTAAATCCAGTGCGACTGCAGCTTATGAAAAACCAAGCCATAATAGATGATTCTGAAGGAATGATCGGTTTTGGCTGTATTAACCCTTTCACTGCCGGGTGCTAGTCCCACCCATGTTTGTATGTAAAATAGGTTGTTGTTGTAAATAAATGTCAAAAAAATACTAAACAATATTATTTCAAAATTATTTTTGTGTTAGGGTCGGCAAGATGTTGGCCTATTGTGGGAGGGAAAAAATTGGAAATTTGCATAATGATGACATCATGGCATCCATTTTGATTCAATTTTTTATCCAGTCTGTAAAAAAAAACTGCTTTTTCTCAAAAAAATGTTTATTGGATAAATTTTTTTACACTGGGTCATAATGCAGACACATACTGTGAATAAAAATATCAAAAGTTTGAACGATTTTCGTCATTCTATAACAAAGTGTAGACAAATAAACATTTGGCGGTAAAATCATGAAATAAAAATTTCATAAAAACCATAGAGGGCACATATTCTGGGGAATGCATTTTTTTTTGTTGAAATTTGTCAAGGATGGTATAAAAACTAAAGTGAGTGGGTTTAGCAATAGCCAAGTACGCTAAAACAATGATGATTTATCATACCAAAGTACAGGCAGTGAATGGGTTAAATAAAACGCAGTGGCTATTGTTACACCAGTCGTAATCTCAATCCTGTAGGCTATTCTTACACCACTCTAAAACGCATGCGCACTTAGGTTTATGTTGGACATTGGCAAATTTACAAAACAATCGCGACTGTGTAGGCTAGGCCTAGGCTCACGCGGTGCAATGCAAATGGTCAGTGTCGGCGGTTTCTGGCGTGGCCATTTATAACAATGATGGATTGCAAACAATTTACAGGATAAAGGTATCATTTATACTACCGTAGTTATGTAAATTTGGCCATTATTTTGGCTCTCATTAGTAGGTAGTGAGCCTCAAGCTGCTGGTTGTGGATATTCACACATCAGCTTGCTACTGATCACACCGTACGGCTGAATAGCAGTTACAAATCCAATGGTATGGCGCACGAAATGGGCAACACATTTTCAAAAGGAGAGAAATTTCAAGCCATTATATGCCTTTTATTATTTTCCCCAACCCAATTTGGTATGGATTACCATGCCAAAAACCGCCGAAACTGACCATTTGCGAATGCACCGCGTGGCCTAGCAACACGATCACGATTATTTTGTCCAAAATAAACGTACTACGCATGCGTTTTAGATTGTTGTAAGAATAGCCTACAGGATTAAGATTACGACTGGTGTAACAATAGCCACTGCGTTTTTAAAATGCAAATCTACAATTTTCGTGATTGTTCAGTGTCATGAAAATGACAACGGATCAAGCCTTTTGAACTCCATGGTTTAGTTTAAACTAGACTAGACTGTCTAGTAATTAAAAAAAAATTGTTTCTATTGATAAGATTAATAACATAACCAAATTTCAATAAAGAATATCACAAATTAATGCATCAAGTTTACAATAATGAGGGCGCCATTCATATTTTTCTAATGTCAAAATATATAGGAGGCTATTCATGGCAAAACCACCGAGTTGTTGCATACCAAGTTATTGAAAAATAAACAACAGGAATAAAAACAAACACAAAGAAAATATTATGTCAAATTACAAATGACCCCCTCATTTTATAGCTTGAGAAAAGGTTGATAAGGTTTTTACCACTACCTCAATTTCAAATTTTCCTAAATGTGGTTTTGCCATGACATGCCTCATATATTCTGTATCCATTGTAGAATTATGTTGAAAACTAGTCTACCGTATTTATCTAATAATTATTATACATTTCATTAAATCTAAGATACATACAATTTAAAACCTTGCCAATAATTTATTATACTTTTAAGATAAAATTTTAAATTTAATTCATTAAATATAAACAATATTCATTTAAAATCTACAATATTGATCTTATAAAATATACAATAAATCTTTTTTTTTTAAATTTTTCTAAATATATTACAGTATTTTTACTGAAGATAAGGCCTAAAAAAATCCTTTACTGCCCAAGCACAAACTTTGGGGCTGGTCAGTTGGGAAATTAATTTCAATAACTCATTTTGTTTCATTTCTTATAGTGACATTTTAGGTTTGGGATAATGTGAACATAATTTTTTTAGACCTAATTACATCACTAAAAAGCACACAGTTCAGTATGAAAATACATAATTTAAATCTACATGTTGCCTGGTAAAAAAACAGAGTAATGCTGCGTCACTGTGCATTAGAACTTGTAACATGGGAGAACACAAGAGGAGTGCATTCATTAAAAACACTAAATGAGTCTGTCGCTGTTGCAATGTGTTTGTGGAGTTTCCAATGTGGAGTCATTCCATGAAAGGATTTTAGATGAATTACATTAGTAGCCCAACTTTCTAAAATTGCATCTAGTACACTAGCAGTGAAAATTGTTGGTTTCATATATAAAACATACAGTACTTTCTGTATTTGAAATAATTTTAATAGAAGCAAAATGAGTAGTACAAATGTTTGTGTTCTGTCCGCCATTTTGCAATCACAAATACACAACTTGTGCAAATACAGGGTGAAATTCTACTCTGAGTTTACAATTTGTGTGGACAAGTTCATTGATGAAAACTGACGAAATGAACATGTTTTACATGTTGTGAACTGGGTAACACAATCCAATGAATGCAGCATTACCAGAGCTCCCAAGTCTCCAGGATTGTCCTGGAGTCTCCAGGAATTTTAGCTCATCTCCCGGAATTATCAAATTTTCTCCCAGAATTTGGTTTTCTCCAGGAAATTCTCCCGATTTTGTGAAATTTTCACAATTTAACCATAAACTGGCCCAGTTTTTAAAAAAAATAGTGGCTGGCAATAAGCAACTATGAATTCTATTAATGTTTTTGCAGAAAAGTGGCATATTTTAACAATGACTAAACATCATAAACTATTATTTTCATAATAAACAAGGTTTTGAGCTGTTAAATAAGGGTAATTGTACACACAAACAAACTACTTGGACAACCACGGTATAATCTCCAGGAATTTTGTTTTTACAACTTGGGTCCCCTGCGTTACATATACACGAAGTAAATATTCACCAAGAAAATAGGAAACTTTCAATTCACGACAGGAGCAGAGGTTCCAACCCTGCCGATTTTTTCCGGGATTCCTGATTTTTTTAAACAATCTCCCTATTTTCTTTTAAAATTTAAAGATGTTCTAGCATCATAATTGGCTTAGAATAATAATAAATACGATACTTTTATTAAAATAAAAGCATACATTGTTCTGAACGTATTGTAATTGCCGCCATTTAACCTCTTTTTGACCTGTTTTTCTGCCATTCAATCATAAAACACAGTAGAAGGTACAGTATTTTAAGATAGAGGGCGCACTTTGAAAAATCTTCCAAATTTTAGACCTCAGAGGTTGGAACGTCTGCATTAGACCATGAGGATGTTGAGTTTAAACTCATTACCACAATGTACGGATCCACGGTTTTGATTTGGGGGTTTCCAGAGCCAACCGTGCCGAATTTCCATCACCCCGAATCACTAACTGGGTAGTCCAACCTGGCAACAAGTTCTCAATTTGAATTTGACAAGGAAAAAAGAGTTTTTTGTCCTCTTTTGCAACCATTTCACCAATTTAACATTTATTTCAGCGTGTTTTCCCTGCTGGTGGCACCTTACAAATGTCGGCCCTTTTAGAAGCACACCTTAACAATTTTGTGTGTTGCCATGGAATCCAGTGTAACTTTTGGATCTGCCATTGTAACAACATACGTTTCTGTTTAATTGTTTTGATTTCTTACAAGGACATTCGTGAGGTGTCGTGACAAAATGAGTCTTGTTGTATGCCAGGCCATTTTGAGATATTCACAAAACTAGACAGAAAGTCATCGTTTCAGAAAAATGAGATTTCTGTTGTTTTGTTAAGTTTTGTAATTAAATTTTTCTTCCTGTTTAAGTTTATTTACAATAAACATCAAGAGAGTAACTGTAGAGTAACTGTTCCGAAAGGTATCCTTTTCTATATTTTAATCACTAAAAAATGGAACACAGAAGTCTTCATAGTGTTAAAATAAACATGTTTTTGAACTACATTTTGTAAAGGCTGTTTTACAAAATAAGTGGAAAAACATACAGAAGTCAACGGTTGTTTATCTTTAAAGTTAATTTTCTCCAAAGTTTTTTCATAGACCTATGCTTTAAAATGATTTTTCTCTGGTTATACTGAAGCTATGAACCTCATTTAAAAACCAATTTAAAGATTATAATCTCTTCTATCCAACTACCACAATAACTCAATTTTGGTTTTCTGTACAAAGAGACTCGTTTTGTGGTGACACCTTACATTTTCGATCAACTATGTGGCCTGCACTATATGTCATGTTGAAGCTTTGCGAATGTGTAATGTTGACTCTCTCATTCACTAGCCATCTAGAGAATGCATTCACTAAGAATATGCAGTTCCCTCTAGATCACTTTTGTGTGCCACTGACAAGGCAGCTCCCAAGTCTCCAAGATTAGAAGTCTCCAGGAATATTACATCATCTCCCGGGCTGCAGCAAATACACAATTTTCTCCAGGAATTTGAATTTTTCATGATTACCTCCAGGATTTTTTAAAAATTAGCAATATAAACACTAAATGACATTTTCTGTGTATGGAAGTCAGCAATATGTCATTGACTGGGGTGGATTTAGGGTTGCGTATCTAGTGCGCTCCCCTTCAAATTGGCTTGATCTCACAAATGCATTGTTTATTTTGATATATTTTGAGTACTATGCTTACACTTCATTATAATATTATACTTTTTAGGCTGATTTTCATGCAGGAAAGTTGCCTTTAATGTATATTTTCTAAAATTATTTTAACTGTTTATTTTTACATTTCTTTGTGGGTGATTTTCTTAAAACCATGATTCTATACATTAAAATTTAAAATTTAAAAAAAAAAGGAACTTCATTTTAGTTATATTACAGTTAATATTACAGCTAATACTGTGTTTTACTACATTTTTGATTTTCCAACAGTAAGGTTCATTTTGTGGTAAAACCTAACAAATACGAGGTGTCGTGACGAAATGAGTCATGTTGTATATCAGGTCATTTTGAAATATTTACAAAAACAGTTACAAAGTGATAATTTTATAAAAAATGAGGGTTTTTTTTTGTTTTGGAAAATTTATTACTGTACTTAAATTTTAGAATTACAAACATACTGTTTACGTTTATTTACAGTAAACATGTTTTGGAACTACATTTTGTAATGGCTGTTTTTCAAAATGAATTGAAAAACAGGCAGGAAGACAACAGTTGTTTATCTTTAAATTAGATTTTCACCAAATGTGTTTTCAGGTGTGTACAATTCAAAATGATTTTTCCCTGGTTATACTCCACCTATGATCCTAAATCAAAAACCAAATTAAAGCTTATAATATTTTCTATTATAACAATAACTCAATTTTGATTTTTTTTACAACACAACTCATTTTTGATGACACCTCACAAATATGCAGTTAAATACAAGATATATAAATATATTGGATAAAAAACATACTGTAAAATTAATTACATAAATCATCTTCCACTCTACAATAGAGACTTATAGAATGAAGCTCTATCCAGAGCATTGCAAACATGTTTTCATTGAATACTATAAAGTGCGAAGGTGTCCGAGATGGGTTCTTGAAGCCGTCCATCGCAATCAACCCAGTTGCAAAATACCTAAAAAAACAATCAAATAACATTTTTGTTATAGAGTGACATTAGCTCAGTGGCTTTAGCTGGTAGAATTACAAACATAATGTTTACGTTTATTTACAGTAAACATGTTTTGGAACTACATTTTGTAATGGCTGTTTTTCAAAATGAATTGAAAAACAGGCAGGAAGTCAACAGTTGTTTATCTTGGATATATAAATATAAGGGTCACATTATGTCCTGCTGCTGAAGGTTGCCGCTACATTCTTCTTTATCATATCATCAAGTATTTTCTCGTGTTTTCATTGGACAAGCTCCTAAATTAACTGACTAGATATTTTGTTTCATACTCCCTGGCTGTGTATTTATGCACTGAATAATGTCAGTAAACAACAGCACATGCATAGTGAGAGAGTTGCATAGCAACATGCAACACTTGTTTACAGAGCTCCCATGTCTCCAGAATTGTCCTGGAGTCTCCAGAATTTTTGAATTGTCTTCCGGGCTACTGGAATAATTATCAAATTTTCTCCCAGAATTTAGTTTTCTCCAGGAAATTCTCCAGATTTTGTGAAAGTTTCACAGTTACAGCATAAATTGGGATTTTTTTCTCAAAATATTAGTTGATAATAAGCAACTGTGAAGTTTAGCAATGTTTTTGGTGAACACTAATGGCATATTTTAACAGTGAAAAAAAAGTGACAAACCAAGGTTTTGAACTTTTAAATAAGAATACTTTTAAACATGCTTTAAAAAGAGTGCACATTACAAATGGTGGTTTGCCGACCACAAGAAAATCTCCAGGAATTTTATTTTTACAACTTGGGACCTCTTTGTTTATCAACAGGCGAGCAACCCAGTGCATTGAAGCATAAATTTGTAGTCTATGTTGAAATGAATCCAACTTTGTTCTTGTTTTGTTCATAGTTTGTATAAGTATGAGTAGAATGCTATGATAAAATTGTTATTAGGCTCAGTAGGGTGTGATACGAATAATAATAATATGTGACATTTATATAGCGTTTACTGACAAGGCCTCTAAGGGATTCACAATTATTACCCCCAGTCATTGAAACAAACACCTATGGAATACAATCCATTCCATAATGTTGCAGCAGTAATCAGCGCATATGGCATTTGTACCTCCCAGGTACCCACTTATACTCCTGGGTGGAGAGAGGCAACGTGGATAAAGTGTCTTGCCTAGGAACACAAACAGTCAACCAGAGTCAGTCTCGCACCACCGACCTCATGATTGGAAGCCCGAAATGCATCCGCTGCGCCAACTGCTTCCACAATTAAATCTTGTCTCAGAGTATTTATCACACCCACCTAATAACTAATAGTACACGGCAGGGGATGTGTGGACCAATACTGTTTACCAAAATAACCCATACTCGTCTTGAAAGATGTACTCGGTTCACATGAGCAATTGTATATTGGGCCTACAAACCAACAGGCAGACAGACAGGAAGAAAAAAATATGGCCACGGTATATATGCAAGGGGCATAAAAACAATATTTAAAACACCATGATAAAAAAAATCACAACCCATCCTACCTTCCAATACAATATGTTAAATCCATCACATCGCTGACCTTTGACATGCCCCTGTCCATCACGTCTCTAGGGACAATAAACGGTTGCCTAGTGCTTTGTTTTTCACTTGGCACAAGTACATTATCTTTGATCAGTGCTTCTAAATTTGCCAGTGAGTTCTGGTGATCGCTGGTCAGTATCATTGGCTCATCCATGTGGGCTTGGATACTTAGCTGGTCTGCAGGGACGTTAGGATCACCCTGGAATAAAAATTAAACGTTGTTATCATTTTGATTAACATATTAATTTTCCATACAAAGACTAGTAAATGCAGGGGCAGTGGCTGCAGAAGTGATCCCATACAATAGGTGATTTGATTCTCTGGTGAGAAACTTCAACTGCCTACACAGGGAGGTGTCATTTTTTAAATTTTAATCTTTATTTTGTAGGACATGTTTATTGTTATAATTGTGTACTGTATTTAAATGATATTTATGTGTAAATTATAGTTTATTATTTATTGTTTATTATATTGTATTGTATGGAGGTCACCAATGGAAAGCAGAGCTATCACTGATTTAGGCTATCCTCCTTAAAGACCAATAAAAAAAATACCAACATGCCCAAACAGGAACTAGGAGCTAGTCCAGACGCCCACAAGTTCAGTGAAAAGCGACAAGCATTGAGCCATCTTCTGTACTATCAAAAACTACTGACTCCATTTAGACCAAAAGGACACAATACAGAAGTTATTATAATAGTCTCTTTGCAATGCACTATTAAAATCAGAAGGTGAATCAAGGAGAGTTGGATAGAGAGGGCCCTGTGCCAAATTTTGTGTTGTTTTTATTGGTCTAGGCTCCTCCCCAGGCCAATTCTTAAACAAGATGCGTTTAATGGGTATCCGAGTGGCAAAATTCACAGATAATTCATTACAAACAAGAGTTTTTTCAGCCTCCCTTTAAAAAAATGACTAAAAGTTCATGGTTGTTCTAACATTGATATAGGAGGTTAAAAAAGTAGCAGAAGCTAGGTTGTAGGAAAGCCCAAGAGTATGATAAGGTAGAAAAAAGGAATGAAGACGACAGGAACGATAGGGGAAAGAGAGTAAGCAAATATGAAAATGGTGCAGAGAAGTAGGACATGATTGATGTTGCGGAAGAGCAGGTTTTAGAGAATGATCAAGCTATTGGAATTTTTTTTTCAATTCTCCAAGAATATCCAGTGATTGTCTTACAAGAGTAAGTTCTTACAACTACTGACTACTGATTTTACTGATATTTTTCTGGTGCCAAAATCAGAGGTTTTGAATTCTTCTTTGTAGTGAAGCTAATGAACTTTTGGGAAGATTAACAAAAAGACTAATACAATAGTCCATGTGTAAACACTAATGCATTTGCCAACTTAAGACAAGTTAGACATTCCATATACTCAATACTTTTTAAACACGGAAAGCGTCTCTATAAACAGCTTTTCAAAAATGTCTGTCTGTCTGTCGGTCTTGTCACGCACGTTTGTGTCTATTTCCGTTTTGTTCTTTCCATATATAATTTCTAATAACCAGCATTGTATGGGTGTCACTTTAAATATCTACAAGATGTAAAACAACTAACTAATTATCAAATGGTAATATATTAACATTAAAATTGTAATAAAATATCGTTATAAATACACTTGTAAATGCTTCCTTCACTGTTAAAACTGCATACAAATATATTGTTTTAATTGTATGATATGCAAATTGTGAATAACGCCTCAGGCTACTACGCTCGGCGACTTTCGCCTATCAGGCGTAGTCGCATAAATACGAATTTGCATAGCAGGTGATGTTAACGCTATAAAAGTAAGCTCGATGCAGAATTGCTTCATACGGTCACTGATCTTGCTTGTATAACTGATCAGTAGTTGCACTTCAATCGCCTTGTACATACTAGGCGTTTGAAGAATAGAGCTATTAGCCCAGGTTTGCTGGCTAGTGCAAGTACAGTTGGTGAGTGACACTGACCGACTACTGTACTGCTGCTAGCTTAGGCTTAATCACTTTAAATGTACTTGTATTTCACACTTCAAATAATAATGTTAGTCTAATGGTTGAACGCATGTACAAAGATATTAACGATTAACTTTCTTTTATCTATACTGTGCACAGCTTTCCGTGTCTTATTGTCGGGTCGACTTGTTTAGTTTGTACATGGCTAACGCTACAGCTTTGGATTTATCAGCAAATGTGCTGTAACAAAATTAAGGAAGCTTCACACAATCTCACTTGTCTACAAAAGAATCAGCAATGATAACATTATTTTACATGCTTTGGGCAATAATCTGTCACTTCCAAAGATAAAATAAATTGCGGCTGTTCTTTTCGTATTATTGCGATGCAATAAGTAGTCATTTAGGCGATTTATTCCTCTGATGTAGACCAATAGCAACAGTTTAATAGCATAAATATCGTAATTTAACTGTTTCCTGATTTTAACTTAAACTGTCTAGTAGGCCTAAAGGAATATATTGTCAATTGAATAAAAAAATGTAATTAATAATAACATATAATTTGGTAATACAGATAAATTAATATTTTGGATTTTTTATTTTAAAGTGTAAATGTTTTAAATTCCGAAATTCATCCTGTGAAATCTTATCTTTTAAATTTTTATTTTATGTGTAATTGTACATTTCTTGTGTTAGTTTCCCTGTATGTGCATGACTGCTGTTATGCCGTGACCTGGGCTGAGTGTAATAATTTGTAAACCGAAAAGTTTCAAGAATTATTTTATATACAGATTTGTTTTCATTCATTTTCATTTTGATACTGTCATAATGGTGAAAGGTCAAAATGGGAGTATCTTATCTGTCCTCATATTTCATCTAGTCTTCAACATGTTATAGTATACTATAGACATGTTATAGTATACTATAGACATGTTATAGTATACTATAGACATGTTATAGTATACTATAGACATGTTATAGTAT